>VKON01000192.1:126117-195685 GCA_009741485.1 Malurus cyaneus samueli | reverse complement strand
GTAGATGCCATAATGTAGATCCATATAATTGTAGGATTGCCTTATAAATGTGTTAGATTTGGCCTATAAATGGAGCTCCTTGTTCATCACGGTCTTGCACGCACCACATGTCCTGGTTGAGCCCCACAGCCAGCTGGAGGGAGGATGGGCTCACTGATTCCAAATTAAGTGTTGCCTAGAGAGAGTCGCTGAATCGGATTAGTATTTGAAGGTACGCCATAAATACATTTTCTGTGTCATTTTATTTGTGTAAACACAATCAAACCCATTGGATGGGGCCTGCGAGCACCCTGAGCTATGGAAGTGTCCCAGCCCATGCCAGGGTGTGCACTGGTGTCGACTTTCAACTCGCTTCCCAACCAACCTGTTCTTGGATTCTGCATATCACTTGAGCACACAGCACCTCTATGCATTCAGCTCCTGTCATATAATCCTGGTCTTACGAGAGAAATCCTCCATCTCTGGCTTCCCTACCACCAAAAGCCACTTTTTGTCACAAAATGAACTTCATGGCCGCCACAAACGCCGCAAAAATAGACGGCGGCAGTCATTGTTTTAAATAGTCCCCCGCTTCTGTAACACCTCGGACACCGACAGCTGCCACGGTTAAAATCCCGACATGTTTTCCCTGCTGATACGCGGCCGTAAACAGAGCTGCTTCCCATATCCAGCCCGTTTCCCCCGTTCACTTTTAGCCTTTCCCGTGCTAAAACGGAGGCTCTTGATTCAACAGCGATCCCGCCCGCTCGGCTCCTTCCGGCGGAGTTTCTGCTGGGAGCTACCGATTATATGTAACCCAGTATCTTTATCCTCCTTTCCCTGCCTCCCTGCAGAACAAATGCCAGCACGGAGAAGGTTGATCCCACCAGCTGAGCCCAGCGTGCCAGAGCCTCGCCCAGCATCTGGAATTGGGATCCCAATATTGATCCCAATATCGATTATTTGAGTGCGCGGGAAGGTTTCTCTCCGGTTAAATCTGAGCTTTGAGATGTGGTGTTTTGTTTTATTTGGACTGGCAGGTCTTTTGCTTGTCAAATACTCCCAAAATTCAGTTTATTGTCTGGAATGATTGCCGGCCTTTCCCACCTTGGATGCTGTCTGTTCAGGCTGTTATGGAGGAATTATCCATAAATACAGAAATAGTTGGAAATTCATAAAATAACAGAAAAATTCAGAAATATATGGCTAAAACCTTCCTTTCAGCACCAAACCATGACCCCTCAACTCCCTTGAGCAAAGAAGAATCCAAATGAACTTATGGATTTAATCATGCCTTAAATACATAAATAGACAGCAGAAAAGTCAGAAATAGAATGCCAAAACCTTCCTTCAGCACAAAACCATGGACCCCTCAACTCACTGAGTTAGTGAACTTATGGGCGTAATTATCTAATAAAATATTGTAAATAAATGGCAAAACTCATAAACAATGGAAAAAATTCAAAATGGATGCAAAAAATTCATAAATAGGATGCCAAAACTTTCCTTCAGCACAAAACCAATGTACCTCTTAACTGCACTGAGTAAGTGACTTATGGATTAATTATCATAAATACATAAATTCATGATAAAACGACAATAAAATTTCATAATAGATAGATAAAAACTTTATTAGAACAAACCATGACCCTTAATTCCCTAAGCAAGAGAATCCAAGTGGACTTATTGATTAATTTGATCCAATAATATATAAATAGATCGCAATAAATTCATAAGCGATGGTACAAAATTCATAAATAGATGACAAAAACTTCCTTCAGTACAACCATGGACCCCTTAATTCTCTGATTTAAGTTAGATTATGGATCTAATATCCATTAAATATGTAAGATAGATGACAAAATTCATGAGCAGGTGAGGCAAACCTTCTTTCAGCACAACCTTTAAAACCCTGAGAAAGATTAAATCCTTTTGTATGGCATTCCTAGAGTCTCACTTTTTTTAGTTACATAAAACCAAAAAAAATTTCAAGTTTGTCACTGTTGTGGTCCTCATTAAGAGAACAAATTTTGTTCACATGGGGAAAAGCAGAGAAAAAACAAAACCCACCTTCAGTCTTTTATGAAGATAGCAAATGTTTGCATTTCAAAAAGCTATATTCAGGACATTTTAAATGCACAAATTATTTCATGTGTAGTGGCGGAGGAAGGAGAAACAAAACAAACCCACTTTCAGCTTTGGGTGACGAAATCTTTGTTTAGGAAAAGATGCGATTTCTGGAGAAGTTTTCAATGTCCTTAATTCAGCTGGCTTGCTTAAACATGCATAATTATGTCTAGACTGTGATTTCATTCAGTTGAACGAGAAAAATCTTCCTCTTCCCACAGTATTCCCACATGCCGTCACTTAATCACTGCAGGGTGTGCAGTGTCTAAAATTCCAAAGGCTGTGTTTAAATTGCACAGGAGAGAAATTTGCCCAAAAAACTTTAGAAAACTGATTTTGGTTAGAAAGTCACACAATCGTGTGGTTCCCTTGGGTATTTCCTGATGTTCTGTCTGGGAGTGAAAGAGCTGTAAGAAATCCCAGTGAAGGCATTTAAAAGTCATTTAAAGAGCAATTAATAAGTTTGTCTTTTCCCGATTGGATTTCTGTTTGAAGAATTTTGTTTTTTTGATGCTCGATAAATGCCAGAATGTCTAGCATTGTACCAAGTGTCGTGAGAAGCTTTGCAAGAGTGTTAATGACTACGCATATGCAGTCAAGGAACAGGTCACAAGAATGCTGCCACTAATAATACTTTTATTATCAAGGAAAAACGCAAAACAAATCAAAATCTTGTGTTTTCTCTCCAAAATCTGAAAAAACCCTCAGTTCTCTTAGTGAGAAGCATACACGAATAATAATTAAATTAAACAAGCAATATTCCTCCATGGAGCTCTCTGCTGTATCAATCCTTCTACCAAATGCTCCATACATTCCATAAATCATTTTTTTTCTTTTGAGGTTTTTTTTTTCTTTGTTGTTGTGCCAAGAAATGTGTGTGAGGAAAACACCAGCAGGTACCTCAGAGAGGAGCACTCCCATGCATGGTGATTCACGCTCTGATTTCTTCAGGCTTCTCTGATTCCTCACAAAAATCTGATCCTGGCCAAGAAAACATATGGAATAAAAAAAATAAAAAAAAAAAAAAAAAAGAAAAGCAGAGGCAAAGGTTCAGACTGTAAGCGCATCTCTGAATCAAGGAAGATGGAAGGCAGGACAAGGGGGAAGGGCTTGAAATTGAAAGAGGGGGGAATTTGGTTTATAAATGAATAAATTCATCCGCTGTCAGGGTGAAAACAGAGACTGATTGGCCTGCCTCATCCCTGGAGGTCAAGGCCAGTTGGATGGGTTTGGCAGCACTCTGGGACAGTGGAAATGTCCCTGCCCATGGCAGGGTGGAATGGATGTTCCTTGAGGGTTCCTTTCCAACCCAAACCATTCTGGGTATTTATATTGCACATGAAATTCCATTTCCCCCATCCCTTTAGAGAAGAGGATTCCTGGCTGGATTTCCTTCGTCTCCCAACAGCTCTGATGCCATTTATCCCTTTCCTATCAGGAACTGAATCCATGCTCCAAACTCCATAACAATCCCATTTGCAGACTGTGTTGTGAGGAATCCTTGTGGACCCCACACCTCACGAGGATCCAGGTGTGAAGGGAGATGTTCTGTCTCATGCTGGCGTTGATGTGCCCAAATTGTTTGGTAATCGGAGCGTGAAAAATCAATGCTGAGTCTGTGTGGGAGCACCAGTAATTCACGATTTGTCAGGAGAGCACCAAGCAATTGGTGGAATTCTCTGGAGAGGCACTAATTAGGATTTGCCATGGAGGGAACCAATATTCAGGAATTTGTCTAGAGAGCACTAATAAATCAGGATTTTGTCTGGAAGAGAACAGTAATTTGGAAATTCTTCCAGGGGCACGGTAATTCAGAAATTTTTCTGGAGAGGCACAGCTGCAGGAATTTGTGTCTGAAGAGCACTGCGTATTGGTAACTTTTTTCACGAGACACCAGCAAATTGTGTTGGTTTTTTTTCGTGGAGGAGCATCGCAAATTTCAGATTTTATCTGGAGAGTGCCACGCTAATTCAGGAATTTTCTGAGAGGGCACCATATCTGGAATTTGTCTGGAGATGGCACAGTAATTTGATATTTCTGGAGGGGCACTAGCATTCACTATTTTTTTCCCTAGAGACACCAGTAATTCAGGATTTTTTTTTTTTTTCTGGAGGGGTGCCAGCAATTAGAGTTTTTCTGGAGAGCATCAATAATGTAGATTTTTCTGGAGAGGCACCAAACAAGACGGTATTTTATTTCGAGAGATTCACCAGTTGTTCAGGATTTTGTCTGAAGAGGCACCATATATATGGGAATTTTGTTGGAGAGGCACCATAAATCGGTATTTCATTTCTAGAGAGTCACCAGTAATGTAGGATTTTTTTCTGCGAGAGGCACCAGTAATTGGGACTCTTTCTGAGAGGCACCAATATATGGTATTTTGTTCTGACAGACACCAGTAATTTCAGATTTTGTCTGGAGAGGCACCAAATGTAGAATTTTCTGGAGAGGCACAATTAATATGGTATTTATTTCTAGAGAGGCACCAAGTAATACAGTATTTCTAGAGACGGCACCAGTAATTCAGAGTTTTGTCTGAGAGAGCATCAGTAATATGAAATTGTCTGAAAGAGCACCAGTAATTGTAAATTTTTCTGGAGAGGCACCAATAAATATGGTATTTTATTTCTAGAAGAGGCACCGTACATTCAGAAATTTGTCTGACGAAAGGCACCAGTAATTCAGGAATTCTCTGGATTACGTGGCTGGTGGTTTTTTTTTGAGTTTATCACAGCAAAGGGTCCCTCTAATGAACCCTATGAGACACTGCCTCTTTTTGGAGGTTCCAGTTCAGACTGACAAGAAACCATCGGAGAAAGGAAAAGAGAAAAGAGTGGGTGGAACGATTCCAGCAACAAGCTCAGCAGAATTCACTTTCCCTTCAGCACACCTGGGTGTCAATTGTCAGGACTGTTCCTTAATATCAGCTCAAATCCATTGCCACCATACAACCCCCGCAACTGTTCTGGAGATTTCTGCGCTTAGCTCACAGCTGATATAAACATCACCCTGCTCAGGAATTCTATCAGTTATTCTCTGTCCTGACTCTGCGTGTCTGCGATCCTGGAGCTTTAGTAAGGCAAGGTAATAAAAGCCCTGCACTGCCCTTGCCCTTGTGCGCTGAGTAGGCAGAGTGGACACATTGAAGGACTTTTTTCCCACTAAACATTATTGAGAAACCAGGCTTGTTGATATTGGCTTTTACTTTTATTGAATTATTATTAACTATTATTATTATTATTATTATTATTATATTTATTATTATTATTATTATGGAACATTATTCTTTGCTCTTTATTATAATTTTCTTATAATTCTATCCTAATTATTTTATTATTTATTATTGACTTATCTATTTTATTCTTTTCTTAATGTTTCTTCCTTTTTTTCTTTCTATCTTATTACTTCTTATTATTTTTCTTCTTATCCTTATTTTTTTCTTCTCTATCCTTATTTATTCTTTCTCTTTTTTCTTCTATTATTTAGTTTCCTTATTCTTCTCTTCTATATTATATTATTGTTATTATACTTCTTCTTTTTTCTTTTCTTTTTCTCTTATTCTTCTTATTTTTCTTAATTTTCTTATTCTTCTTATTGTTTAGTTTATTATTACCATTATTTTATTCATTATATTGACTTCTTCTTTTTCCTTTTTCTTTCTTATTATTTTTTTATTCTTCTTATTCTTTTTCATTCTTTTCTTCTTAATTATTATTATTAATTATTATTATAAGACACATCCAGCAGTGCTATCCAGCAAGGCAGTGATTGGCCTGAATGAAATGTTTTTCTGTTCCCCTATTTGTGGCAATGGTTATTTTTGATGGGTGAGTGTCTTCTGGAATGGACCTGACGTATGGTGATGGTTTTGCACAGAGATTTCATGTGTTTTAGGTGCATGATGAGTATGGACATCGCCATATGTGAAAGGAATGTTTTAGAATTAGAAGAACGAGGTTTAGAGGATATTGGAAGGGAATTGTTACCTTGTAAGGTGGAGGCCCTGGCACAGGTGCCCTGAGCCCTGAATCCCTGCGCAGTGCCAAGGCCGGCTGGACATGGCTGGGAGCAGCCTGGGACAGTGGAGTGGCAGAAATGCCACAGGATAGCTTTAAGCTCCTTCCCCACCCAAACCACTTCAGGCTTCTATGTCTTTTCATATCCCTTCTTGGCTTCTCCAGGATCGTTCCTGAGCTGAACTGGTGACTATGACTTCATTCCTGAGTGTGGGTGTTATTCCCGGTGGTGTGGTTATAGTGCTAGGAGAGGTCAGTGCGTCTTCAGATGCTGATGTACCTAGGACAGCGTTCATGCTGCGGTAGGCAATGGACAATTCCCATTAGTATTTATTGAATAAACCTTATCAGTGTATGAACCGGTGCTTAGCAAGGCAACAGGAACTCCAAGGCGAGTGGCATCCTCTCTCCATCACCTCCATGTTTTTATTGGATAGTGTAGAGGAGTGGGGTTGGGGCATCTTCCCTCTGCCATCATGGTTGGATTGACAGCTTGGCGTGACAGCTTGGGTTGATTTACAGCGGAGGGCTAGGGCTGACTCTGCTTCTGGACAGGGCCAGTGAGCCAAGCGGGAAACGGTGGAGCTTTGTCCAGGTTGGTATGGATCTCAGGAAAGGTTTCTTCTGTCCCCGAGGGTGCGGCACTGCCCAGGCTCCCCAGGACATGTCCCGGCCCCGAGGCTGCCAGAGCTGCAGGAGCGTTTGGAACAGCGCTTGCACAGGAGAACAGGGTGGGATTTTGGGGGTCTGTGCAGGAAGGTGGATTGATGTCCCTGAGGGCCACTTCATCACCTCAGATTCTGGATTCTGATTGAATTCTGGAACGAGGGAGCAGCAGATGAGCGGTGAGCTGCAAGACCCTTCATTCAAGCTCATGGAAAGCAAGCGCATGGAAACCGGATGGGTACTGGAAACAGAGCTGGATATCCCCATCCTCAGCGACTCTGGGCTTTCTGACCCACACAGGCCGCGTATTTTCTGTTCCCACACATGCTCTTGTTCAGGCCACTGGGAGCCTGTGCAGAGGGCCCTCTGATAAGGTGGAGGGAAGCAGGGTGGATCAAGCCCAGCTCTCATGTGCTGGCTACACTGTTAGCACCAGATCTTCTCTCTTCTCCTCCCAGAGCTGTCTGGGTGGTCCAGCTAAAAAACAACTCAAAATCCACCTCAGGCTGTGAAGCATTGGGGGAGATGAAGAAGTGCCCATGGGACTGGTCTGTCTAATTTATCTTCACTCCTTGCATTTGAACAAATTTCTGTGCTGTTCAAACCCCACCCTTCCCCCCAAAGGAGACAACACTGCGATCTGTTCAAATATTCATGCCTTAATGACCCAATCATGGGAGGAAAAATTTTTTTTAATAGGTCCAAAATGAATAAGAGACAATAATGGCTTTGTCACCAGGCTGTCTTCAGAGCTCTCTCCTTCCCTGCAATATTTTTTCCTTATTGACGGATGTCACTGTTGTTAGAAAAACTTCCACCCTGTCAGAAGGTGAATATCGCCCCACGAATATTTTCTTCAAGCCCCCTGTGAGCTCCCCATCCCCTGCAAGCTTGCTTGCACTCAGAATGCAAATTTTTCTCCAGGAATCCCGTCAGAAATGCAAAGTCACTCTCATCTTTAGGCATCTCATTGACCTGCACTGCCTCTGCAGCTGAGCTGGCTTGCAAAAGCAAGTGTTGTACTCCTGCTTAGCTCAGAGATCGGTTTGGGTTCATGTTTCTTTCTGGAGTTCGCATTTACTGTTGATTTATCCCATAATCGCTCTTCCGGAATTTATATGGCAATCCTACAAACTTACATGGCAAACCAACAAAACACGCTCTGAGAGGGCAAACCAACAAAACACTCTCTGAGCTTCCATTTATAGGCCAAATCTACACATTTATAAGGAATCCTACAAATTTATATGGCAATCCTACAAACTTATATGGCAATCCTACAAATTGATACAGCAAACCAACAAAACACGCTCTGAGAAGGCAAACCAACAAAACACTCTCTGAGCTTCCATTTATAGGCCAAATCTACACATTTATAAGGCAATCCTACAAATTTATATGGCAATCCTACAAACTTACATGGCAATCCTACAAATTTATACAGCAAACCAACAAAACACGCTCTGAGAGGGCAAACCAACAAAACACTCTCTGAGCTTCCATTTATAGGCCAAATCTACACATTTATAAGGAATCCTACAATTTATATGGCAATCCTACGAATTATATGGCAATCCTACAATTTATATGGCAATCCTAAATTTATATGGCAATCCTACAATTTATATGGCAATCCTACGAATTTATATGGCAATCCTACAATTTATATGGCAATCCTACAATTATATGGCAATCTACGAATTTATATGGCAATCCTACAAATTACAGCAAACCAACAAAACACGCTCTGAGAAGGCAAACCAACAAAACACTCTCTGAGCTTCCATTTATAGGCCAAATCTACACATTTATAAGGCAATCCTACAAATTTATATGGCAATCCTACGAATTTATATGGCAATCCTACAAACTTATATGGCAATCCTACAAATTTATACAGCAAACATGCTCTGAGAGGACAGATCTGACGCTAAAGGACAAGAAACTGCTGCCGGCCGTGTCACCTGCAGGTCTCTCCCCTTTCCAGGTGCTTTTGGAGGATTTAGGGAACAGAGCTGGCACACGGCCCCAGGACAGGGACGCCTGGGAGAGGAATTCATGAGATGCAAATGGCTCAGCAGGGAGATGCAAAGCAGGGACGGTCTGTGGGAGTCCCCGTGGGGGCTGAGGGACCTGGCTCTGGCTTCTCTCTGCGGCAGAGATGCTCCTATCGCCATCCCCGAGCGCGTCGGGATCGTTCCTGTTTTGCAGGAAACAAGCAGGGACAAAGAAATTCCAGCTGTCAACCCTTTCTGTCTGCACTTTCAGCCTTCAGGCCAAGATCCTGTTGTTACCTGAGAACCCAAATTCCAGTTAAAAACCGTTTTCAAACCTCACAGTCTGAGAACATGAACTCCAACTGTTTAAAACGACAAACCGCCAGAGCTGTGTAACCCCAAGACAAATGCAACACATTCCACAGAATTCCAGCACATCTTCATCCCTTGGGACAGTGACACTGAGAAGTAAAGACCCAGCTGGCTGTGTTGTATTTTTTTAAAACATAAAAAAAGTGAAGGTTGTTGTCATTCCTTCCCTCAATCTCTTGTTTTACAAATTAAGCAATCCTCTGGTTTTACTGCTAGAAAAATCCAGGCCTTTCCTACAAACCACTCTATAAACAGCAATTTTTTAATCCTGTGGTCACTTATTGCTGTTTGAGCACCATGCCTTGGGTTCAGCCACACTAAATTGCACCATGCTGATTCTGAATTATCACTCAAATTTACCAAGAGCTGAATTAAATCCCTGAGTCCTCTCCACTTTAGTATCAACTCCAATGTGTTGTTGCTGCCCTGTTCCCACTTTCATTTTTAGGGCACAATTCCTCAATGAACAGCATCCATTTTTCTGGAAAAGAAATGTAAAACACATTTAGATGTGCTCCTGTCCTTCCCAAAGTGTCAATTCTGGTGTAAAACCCAAAGCACAGGTGGCTGCTGACAACAACACCCTGAAATTCATGGAATCCCAAAGTCATTAGGGCTGGAAAAGCCCTCTGAGATCACCAAATCCACAGTCAATCCTCAGCCAGCCACCAACCGTGTCCCCAAGTGCCACAGCCACGTATTTTGGACACTTGATAATGCTTGAAAATTCATGATAATGCCCAGCTCAACACCTTTGAGAGAAAACTCTGCAGGAAATCACCACAGCGCTGTTATTTTTATTTAGGGACCTGCCTGTCACCTCTCATGCTGAGCTGATTGTTGGGATTAAATTTCATTTCGTTTCTTCCAGCCTGTTCATCTCATTCCTCTCACGCAGCACCAGGGTTTGGGAGAAGGTGGTTCTTTTAGAAAAGTCGCTGGTAAAGATAGAAAAGTTGGATTTTTCTCCCGGAGGAGCAGTTTGCTGCAGCTGTCTCTGCTACCCACAGGAGGGCATGTTCCTCAAAGCAAACTGGAATTCAGCTCGAACCCAATCCTGCTCAAAGGATCTGATTGATTTTTATTCCACTAAAAGGAGCTTTTGACAAAAAAAAAGTAATCTTTTTGTGAAAGAAAATTCCTTGTAAATGTAGAGGGAACCTTTGAAATCTCATTTTTAGCCATCAAAAATACCATTATTTTAGGTGCTGGAAATGAAATCTTAAATGAAACAATTCCTTTGAATTTTTTCCTGGATAAAAAAAAAAATCCCAGAAGGTTAAAACCAAAAGAAACAAAAAATTGCCTTTGGGATTTTTGTTTAAAGAAAAAATTTGCTTGTTTTAAATGGGAGAATCCCTGTTCTTACACACGTACCCACCCAAACAGCACTTTCCTCCCTGGGAGATTTCTGTGTCAAATTCCCCCAGTTTTGGAGGTGTTTTCCAACCCTAATGATTCTGGGATTCTCTCCATGCTGTTTTATTGCTGAGTGCAAAATATTTGGAGCTCTGTGTCCCCTGTCCCACAGGACCAACAGCACCATCCCATGCAAGTTCTGAGGATCATCACAACTGTGATGGTGGATTTTCCCTTTAATATATCAGCAATAAAATTAAATTTCACAATAATTTCATTCACAATCATTTCAAGTTGTGGTGCAGAGGGGATAGGTTGTGATTTTGCAGGAAAGGAGTCACTCACGGGATGCACTTAGGAACAGATTAAATCTCCATTCCAGCCATTTCCAAGGAAATTTCAGCAGGATTGGTGCGTGGAGCAGCCATGGATTGATATTCCTGGGTGAGATCCTGCTCCAACCACAGCCCCAGGGCTGTGTTTTCTGCATCACAAACTCCTGACCTTGCTGCTGCTCGGACAACAACATTCTTCAGTGCTTTTGGCTGGGCTTGAGAGGAGAAATCTGTTGAGTGTGGCTGTGCCAAGGCCATGCTGGAATTTCCTGGTGGCACCAGACCCTGTCCTCCTCTGCCCACGCGTCTCTCCAGCAGGAAAATGAAGTCCAGGCTGTTACAGGATGCTCTGTCCTGTCCAGAGCATTTCCTCCAGCTTGGAAGCAAACAGGTGAGTGCTGAAAGTAGGAGAAAGGAAGGTGTTCAGCCCTTCCTGTGCTTTTTTTCCTGTCTCCCTTGAGTGGCAGCAAAAATCCAAAATATCCCAAAAAATGTAAGGTTTCAAAAGGTTACCCTTCTCAACCTCATGTCTTCCCCCTGACAAGTTTTCAACACAGCTAAAACCCCAAACACTCTCTTTTCCTCCCATCCTGGTAATTTCCTTTCACGAGTTTTAAAGGACCGTGGATTTATCTGGAGTTTTATCTGTTCAGTCTGGTTGTAGCTGCCTGGAAATTCTGCAAAAAACCACTATGTAAAATCATGGAAAAAACCAGTGGCCGTGATTTTTTGTGTGCCACTCCCTTCAGGGAGCTGCAGCCTCCTCAGCCCACAGAAGGAGGATGTGTCCACAATTTGGATGTAATCAAGTACAGTCACACTGATATGATGAAATCCATGCAGCTTCTGTCAACAGAGCTTCTGCATGGAGGCAACATCTGTGTAATTCAAATTAAATCCTCAGTGACTGAATAGTCCCGGTGCAGGGTTTAAATGGAATTTCTGCACGAAGCACAGGTTTTCTGGTGGGTGAGTTTGAATGAGGCTCCTGCTGTTCCCCAGATAAGCACAGGTGGATAAGGACAGAGTGACCAGGAGCCTTGAGGGAGCGGTGGACAGGATCAAAGGGAGGGGTGTGGGTGATGTGATGGGAAAGAGGCACAAAATCAGCCAAACACGCAGCAGTGGCACCTTCAGCACCTGCATGGCAGTGAAGAAAAGCCTCTGAGACACCTGGAGAGAACCTTCTCTGCTGCTCCTCATCAAACTGGTGCTCCACATCCTTCCCCAGCTCTGTTCCCTTCCCTGGACACCCTCCAGCCCCTCGATCTCCTTCTTGTCATGAGGTGCCCAAAACAACCCAGGATTTGAGGCGTGGCTCCAGCAGTGCCCAGCACAGGGGGACAGTCACTGGCCAGTTTGCCACTGCTCTTCCTGGCCCCCTGGGCACACTGCTGGAAGTTTGGAATCTCAATACTCAGCAGAAACATTCAGCTTGTTGACACAGAGTAGCTCCACATTCTCCTGGCTGAGAGCGTTTTAAAGCTCTGTAACTGTTTTACTCTGTTGAGCTTATGTTTAAAAACCAACGAAAATTATTAAGTCTCCCTGTGGATTATTAACATTTCAAGCTGAGTTGCAGGTGCAGAGGTCTTGCACCTCACTGCAGCTCAGTCAGCCATCAGCAGAATCTTGTCAGCTTGTGTTGTCCCACGGCTCAGAGTGGACAGAGCTTGTTTCCGTGTCGCTATCTCTGGTTACACATTCATCCCTTTCCTGGTTACAACACAGCCTGAATGGGAGGGCAGCCAGGGCACAGCCTCCTTCTGCCTGGTAAACATTGTGACACTGCTGCCACTGAGTCCCTTGGCTTGGGGGTGGGGGAACATCCCGCTGCTCTCTGCCTCCAGCACCCAATTCCATTTTTATTGAAATTCTGGAGGTGCAGCTGGTTTTGGTTTTTTTTTGAGCTGCTGGAAACAACTCTTCTCCATATACCTTCTGTATCCACCTCATTTTAGAGTAAATGGCTTCCCAGCTGATTCTTTTCCAAAAGTGGGATTACCTGTGGGCATAGATAGCGTTGCAATTTGGGTTTAAGGTTTAATGTTCAGAGAATATATGCATGGCCTCTGAAGTGAGGTGATATCTAACATCAAACTAAATAATTATACAGCCAAGAAATCCTAATTCTCCACCGCTTTTCATGCTTTATAAATATGCATTCCACACACTACACTTTGCATATTGCATAAACCATGGACAGCCTTTGCCTGCTCTGTGTTGTTTCAAAATCCATGAGTGTGCAGTTTTTAATTAGTATTTAAAAAAAAAATTTAAATGAGTTTATGCCCATGACAGGCCAGGGTAAATAGTTTTTGCCCTGTTTTATTTATGAGAATTGCAGAAGAGTCATTTAATCACAGACAGAGACAGATAAAGGTCAGTTATCAGTTGGTGTGTCCTGGTGATGAGTCCTTGGCTTTGTTGATTTATGACAGTTGAGAGTTGGATATTAATCTAGAGCATAATTTGGCAGGGATTTTAGTGTGTGTGTTTGTGTTGTGTTTGAGTGCTTTTGAGCTTTGGGTTTTTTGGGTTTTTCCAGTATTTCCCACACTTGTTTTCTGCATTTCCCCTACTTGTTTGCTGTAAACCCTTCCATGTGACCAGAAAAGATGTTGCAAGTCCTTGAAGGGAAAGACACTGTGCCAAGTTTAAATCTAGAAACAACTCAGGTATAAAGAGACTCTTCTGTCTCCTTTCCTGCCTTGTGACCATGTGGTTTCCAGGCTGTTTCCTCATCACATTCATATTCTCCTCGTGTCCAGCTTCAAGTGGAAATTGCTGAAATATTTTATTGCCCCCCACGCCCCATTATCTTCCAAGTCAATGTCCTGAGGTGCAATAACTCGGGTTGAGTCACTTGCCAGCAGTCACTGGGAATTTGGGAGCCTTATCAAAGGAATCCTAGCCCAGAATAGCCCACAGATCCAGTGCCAGGACTGGTGATAAAAATGAGAATTATGTAAACTGTTGGGTAATTGATGGGCAGGCAAGGTTTGTTCGGTGCAGGGAATGATTAAGCTGAAGAAGAAACTTATTTCCACTCTCTGTGTCTGTGGCTGCACAAAGGGATGATGCTTTGCTTGAGGCAGGACAGAAAAGAACTTGCAAATGGAAATTGCATCAGGGTGATGCTCTGCAGGGTACAGGAAAGCTGTGGCTGAGGTGAAGAAGAAGCAGCAGCCAGCCTGTGCACTAGTTCCTGCCCTCAGTGTTGTGGTTTGAAATGCGTAAATCTGAAATCCCACAGCCCCAGTCTGCATTTATCCTGGGCCTTTGCTGTTATCCTGACACTCTTGTCTTCTGAGGTACAACTTTGTCCCTGCTGGCATCTCTCTCTGCCTCAGTCATGTGAAATACCTGGGAATGCCAAGGTGAGGCAGAAATGTGAAGGTACCGTGGAATGATTTAGGTTGGAAAAGCCTCTTAAAATCATCAAGGCAAATAATCTAAAGATCAAAATATAAATTAAAAAAAAATTAAAATCGAAATCTAATCTAAAATTTTGGTGCCAAGCTCACCATTAAACCATGTCTCTGAGTGCCGCATCTCCACATCTTTTTAACCCCTCCGAGGAATGTGTCTACATTTGGGGAAAAGTGACTTTTATCACAGAAGCAAAAAGCTATAACATCCCAGACACTGCTGTGAGTGACCCAAGCAGCCCATGAACTGAAGGCTTCATGTGTGTTCTCACCACAGATTTGCCAACAGGAACAAAATGGATTCTGTGCAGCTTTTGCTGCTCGCCTCGAGGTCCAGTCTGTGTTTTCTCAGCAGAGCCTGAGGCTGCTGAACCTGCAGGCACCTCCTCTCTCCCAATCCTGTATCACAAGAGATGACCCAGGCAGGGTCAAGGTCCAATCCAGCCACGGCAGGGTCACCCAGAAGAGGTGACACAGGATTTGTCCAGGTGGATTTGGGATGTCTCCAGAGAGGGAGACTCCACAACCTCTCTGGGCAGCTGTTCTGCCACCCTCAATGTAAAAAAGTTCTTCCTCATGTTGAGGTATTTGTCTTGTGTTTTATTTTGTGCCCATCACTTCTTGTGCTGTTGCTGGGCACCACTGAACAGTGGCACCATCGTCTGGACAGTCCTTGGGGATATTTCTATGGATTGATGGGATCTTCTCTAAGCCTTCTTTTCTCTGGACTAACCAGAGAATATTAGTCTCTCCTCGAGATGCTCCAGATCCCAAATCATCTTTCTGGTCTCTCCTGTGCCCTCTCCAGCAGCTCTTTGAACCATGGAACCAGAACTGGACACTGGCCACCACTCCAGATGTGCCTCACCAGGGCAGATAGAGGGGCAGGATCCCTCCTGCCATGTTGGCCATGCTCTCCCCAGTGCCCCCAGGGTCCCACTGTCCCTCCTGGGACTGGAATCCACTCCCAGGTATTTCCCTCCAGTGGCTCACCCCCAGCCTGTCCTGCTCCTGGTTCCTTCACTTTCCTGGAGCTGCCAAAGCCACCCTGCTCTTGTTCCCTGGAAAAGCGAGAACCCTGCTGCTCCACACGACTTAAATCCTGGCAAACATAGGGCCAGCAAAGGTGCTGTTTGGCCAGAGGCTCAGTCACTCTGATGCATTTGCTATTAACAACTCCCTGTTTGTTTATGAAGAGCTGTGCTGTGTTATCACCAATCAATAACAACTCAGAGCTGTCAGCCTCTCTCCTGCCCATGGCAGGGGTGCCCACCTGTGCTCCTCTCTGCTCTCACCTGCTCCTCCACCATCCTTTGGCCCCAGAACCAGCAGGAGCTCAGCAAACACCACAAGATCTACCCTGGGAGTGATGCAACCTCAGTTTGATGGGCAAGGACACGGGGAGCACAAAAAAAGCCGCTCAAAAAAAAGCAGCTCAAAAAAAGCAGCTCGCCCGAGGTGATTTGTTGGCTCGGGGAATGGACAAAAATAGAACTGGTGGCTCCTGCCACTTCAGTCAACCTTTGGGCTGTGTCCCTGGAGCTCTCCTTGGTTCACTGGGAATTATGTGCCTCTCGTCAGAACAACAGCCACTGGCTGGGGACCAGGGCAGGCTGGAGTATGAGGGTCAGGATTCAGAATTTTACAGATCTCACCCATTTCCAGGCTGGAGTATGAGGGTCAGATCTTGGTGAATTTTACAAATCTCACCAATTTCCAGGCTGGAGTACGAGGGTCAGGACTCAGTGAACTTCACAGATCTCACCAACTTCCAGGCTGCTGCTTTGTCTTGCTCTTCAAAATAAATTCACCATCTGAATGAGAGCAGAGCCACATTAGAGGGGCTGCAGGGAGGAGAAGTTGAGAGAGCTGGGGAGAGATGGGAATGCTGAGGAGCTGCAAGGGAGGGCTCAGAGTGGCAGAAACTGCCAGCACAGCAGGAACTGGAGGTGCCTGGGCCAGAGGACAGTGCAGGGTTCATGAGGCTGCCTTGGCACCTCTGTCTCCCTGTGCTGATGTTTTTTCACAGCTGCAAATTCCCAACTCTGCTCTGTCCTCTGGCCCAGCTGCATCCTGACCTTCTGGCAGGAGCTTCCCTAATTACATATTCCTTAGGTTTGCTCATCATCTGAATGGTGTGAACCATCCCCTCCCCTCCTGTGTGAGCAGGGGATATCTCTGGGTGCTGTGAGAGAAAAATCCACAGGGTGAAAACAACGGTTTGGAATTCTTGGCCTGCACCAGAAAAACAGCAGCAATAATTCATTTCACAGATACAGCTGTTTTCCTGACAGCATAAACAAAATCCTGGCTTTTCTGCAGTTTTATCAGCCAGGAACAACTGAGAATGGTTAGATGTATCCACCTGATCATAACAAATAAAAACACCTGAATAACAAATTAATAAATAAATATGTACTGTTGGACTCCATGTTAAATAAGGCAGACTAGGGAGGGCAGGAGATGGTGGAGCTCCAGGTAGGACCATTCATCCCCAGCTGTGGTTGGAACACATTTTACATCTTGTCCTGTCCAGAATGGCCCCAAAACTTCTCCATGAACCATCTCCCATTTCATTTGGTCAAAGGGTTGTTGTTGCTCAGGGTCCCATTTAAAAATCCTTCACAGAATCACAAAACTCTTAAGGCGGGAAAGGACCTCGAAAACCGTCAAGACCAATGTCAACCACTAAACCGTGTCCCCATGGCACATCCACGTTTTTTTAACATTTCCAGGGATGTGACTTTACCACTGCCTGGGCAACTGTTCAATGATTTACAACCCTTTCCAGATAAATTTTCCTCATGAATCTAACACCACCCCCCCCCCCCCAGCGCACTTGAGGTCGTCTCCTCTTGTCCTATTGCACCTTGCCCTTAACCTTACTTTATTTTAAGGAAAAAACAGCTTTCAGATGAATTCGGACTATTTCCCTCCTTTTCCCGAAAACTTCTGCTGCGTCGCCGCACATCACTGAAGCACCTCAAGGTGCTGCAGAGCTTCACGCTGTTCCAGCACGGTCCGAGCCAGGGTTTGGGGTGTTTCCAGCCCCGAAACGCCGATTCCCGGTGTCCCGGAACAGCCGCATCCCGGCGTCCCGGGCACCGCGCCGGGCATTGACCGCGGGTAACCCACGCCACGAGGGGAGGGGGCGTGGCCTCGCTGTTATTGACAGCCGCCTCCTCCAATCGCGCGGCGATGCGCCTCATCCCAGAGTGGAGGGCGTGGCTTTGCCTCTGCCCACCGCCGTCTCGCCCAATAGAACGCTCCAAAAATGCGGAGTGGGCGGGGCGAAGTGGAAATGGCCACGCCCCCCAAGAGCGAGGGCTCTAAAGGGCCCCGCCCAGCGGCGCGCGGGAGCTGCTGAGGGGCCGCGCGCGCCCACCAGGCCCTGAGGTAACGCGCGGTCCTAAAGCCCGACCCCGGCCTGGGCTGAGGGAGGGAGGAGGGTTCCGGCTCCGCACACCCGCTCTGGGTGTCCCCATCGCCACCCGGTGTGTATGGGATGCCCGCCTGGCGCGGGGGTTTCGCTGTGGGGTTCCTCATCCCGGGGGATGCTTCTCGTGATGTCCTTTGGGCGGGTGGGTGTCTGGGCAGCGCGGGGCAAATTCTTAGGGTTTTTGGTTAAATGAACAGAGGATTGGCTGTGGGGAACTTTCCCTCAAGTCTCCGGTCAGGGCAGGAGGTGGTCTGAGGAGAAGTGATGTCCCTTCCCCTCTGGTGTCCAGGGATCCATCGTGAGTGACCGTGAGGTGATCTGAGAGTTTGGGGGTGCTCCGTGAGGTGATCTGAGAGCTTGGGGGTGCTCCGTGAGGTGATCTGAGAGTTTGAGGATGCTCTGAAGTGATGTGAGTGCTCGGGATGCTCCCTGAGGTGACCTGAGAGCTTGGCATGCACCATGAGGCAACTTGGAAACTTGGGATCCTGTGTGAGGTGACCTGGGAGATTGGGAATGTTCCGTGAGGTGATCTGAGTGCTCGGGATGCTCCTGTGCCGGCTCCCAGCGGACACAAAGCCTCATGTGGGAGCCGCCAGGAACACAGGTGGTGCCTCTGTGAAAACACAACCCTGTGCTTTCCTGCTGGGCGTGAGGGGATTTTCCCCTGGTGACCGTGCAGATGGTGCGGTGAAGGAGCAGTTTAGGAAAGAGGAGCTCGTTGCATCCTCCTGGTGACTCACACTGCTGGGGAATTCACCTAAAACATCCCGGTGCTCTGGAGAAGCACTGTTCCTGAAATTGAGAGTTTTGTGGTTGTCTACGTGGCCGAGGAGCCGGGTCTGGCTGACCAAGTGATGGTCAATGGGTGACTTTCTTCAGCCAAAACTCAGCTCTGGACATGTGGTGGAGTCAGGTGCCTGTCTGCAGTCGTGACAGTCACACATCATCCTTGTAGATGCTGGAATTATTTCTTCTCCTGTTTTCTCTACTCCAGCATCAGGAGGCAACTGGGGATTTGTCCAGCACTGTGGTCAGTGGTGAAGCCAGGACAAAACCTTTAATTCTCGGGAAGCTTTTATCACTGGCTCTGTTAAAAACTGAGTTTATCTAGGAGGAGGAAGAGTGGGCTGCTTAGCTTTTGTTTCCTCGCTTAACAAACCTTTAAGGGCAACAAAAAGAACAGAAAGGCCCAAGTTTCACTTTTGAGGGTGATGTGGCAATTGCTGGAGCTGCTCTAGGTGGCAAGAACTGAAACAGAGCGGATGTGGTGCCTTTACCGGTTAAAAAAAATCAACCGCAGGAGTGGGCTGTGCTGGAAAATGTCAAGTGGTTTGATAAGGTGCTCAGTAATTTGAATTTGAACTGATATTATTGAAGCTCTGTGTGTGTTTTAGGTAAAGGCGTGTCCAAATCCTATTATAAATGAAAGCTCCACTCCTGCACCATTGACTGCCAAGAGTTTGAACCTTGTCAGACCTTTATTGTGTTTTGTCAGTGAAGCCCCAGAGTGGTTCCAAAGAAATCACTCACTTCCAGTTCTTCTGGGTCACGGTTCTCCCTCAAAGCAGAACACGTTTTGTATTTAAATGATTTAAGGAGTCACACGGGGTTAATTAAAAGGGAGGTTTCTTTCTGCAGGTTTTTGTTTGGGTGTGTGTTCCCTGTGTTCCCGAGCACCTGTGGGACACCGTGGTGCGTTAATTCCTCAGGGGACAATATGGGGTGGGAGAGGAATTTTGGGATTGAAGAGTTACACCTTGCTCTGCTGAAGCATGAAATGGTTTGGGTTGGAAAGGACCTTAAAGATCATCCCCTCCCAACCCTTGGACACGTGTGTTTTACAGTGTGTTTGTAACTAAGCTTCAAGGAGGGAAGGGCCGAGCTGCAGTGCTGAGCAGAACTAGGGAGAGTCTGTAAATATTGGGAAATGTTTGCTTCTAACTTGAATTTGTTGGATAAAATGCATGGCTAGTTACAGAAACTGCGCGATCGGGTTGCACTTCAGTTCATGTTGCAAATATGCCTGGGGTTGTGCACAGTGAGGGCAGAATGCAGGGATGGTCTTCACTGGGAAGAGCTTTCTCCTCTTGAGTACCTGAAGATTATGCAGAAACCTGCAGCTGACCATGGAAATGGAAAGTAGAGGGATGGAGCAGCTCTGCTGAGAGGAAAGGATGAGAAAATTTGGATTGTTGAGCCTGGAGAAGAGACGCTTTGGCATGATTTAATTGCGGCTTTCCAGGACCTGAAGGGATCCTGCAGGAAAGCTGGAGATAGAAAAAGAGGAGATTTGAAAGGGCCTGAAGTGACAAAACAAAGGGGAATGGCTTTCCCACTGACACAGAGCAGGGATAGATCAAATATTTGTAGGAAATGCTTCCCTTTGAGGGTGGGGAGGCCCTGGCACAGGTGGCCCAGAGCAGCTGTGGCTGCCCCTGGATCCCTGGCAGTGCCCAAGGCCAGGCTGGACAGGGCTTGGAGCACCCTGGGACAGTGGGAGGTGTCCCTGCCCATGGCATAGGGTGGCACTGGATGATCCTTAAGGTCCCTTCCCACCCAAACCATTCTCAGATTCCATGATTCCCTGATAGCTGGAGTGAGAACACATCACCCTTCCCCTCGAAACTTCGTTGCTGCATTAAGGCACAACTGGCAAGAGAAACGCTGTAATTAGTGCAGAGGCCAAAGCTTCCCCCAGGGCCAGCCCTGAACCCCTCGGTGTGGGGTGCTGGGGAGAAAAGTGGGAGCAGCATTGCGAAAGGGGGTCAGGAGTGATGGCAGCTCCTGCGGCTCGTCCCTCCTGGGCTCTGCTCGGTTTCTCCTTGAGCAAGAGAGGCCGTGGGGACAGCTCTGGTGGCACCGCGCGGGCTGGCACCCGGGTGCTGTGCCACGTGTGGGTTTGGGCTCCTCCGGGCTGGGCAGGGAACTGCCAGGTCTGAGTGGTTGCTCCGAGCACTGCAGAGATAACAGCCTCCTCTCACAGCTCCGAACAAACGCTCTGGTGTTCCAGCCCGCAACGGGGTGCGGGGCACTATCTGCCTGTTATCTCTGCGCTTCAGAGATGGGTTTTTGCAGACATCCCCCTCTCGGCTGCTCGTGAATTAAACTATTTTTGGCGTGGTGATTCGCTGGCTGTAGCAGAGCGTGGCGTGAGCACCAACGTGTCCTTGCGCAGATGAGTAAGCGGAAAAGGGGGACGTCCCTGAGTGTGGCTGGCGTGGCTTTCCTCTCCCGGCACAGGCAGGACGCTGCAGCGTGACTGGGTCAGATTTATTAAAAAAAAAAAAAACTCTTTCCTTTCACTGCTGTCCTCCTCATCGAGACAAACATGCTCCTCACATCACACTATTTAAATATGTCTGTTCAATGTAGGTACAAAATAGCAGCCTAAAATCCACTTCTTAGTGAGATCAAGGATAATGGGATTCGTCTCCAATCAGCTTGAAATCCCTTGAAACAATTAAAGCTCAGCCTGGCAACTCAGAAGCATAAAAGGCTTTTGATGAATGTAAACCTTAAATAAAATCAGCGTTTAGAAAACACTTCATTTAGGCGATGAAATCCCCCAAGACAAAGTGCTGAAAGCAGCGTGGGAGCCACCAAAAAACCCAGCTGCAAAACGCTGGTTTTGATGCGAACAGCTTAAATGTGGGGTGTCCCAGGGCTGTGTCCCCCCAGAGGGACCCGAAATCCCCGGTTTGCCGAGGTTGGCGGGCAGGAGTGGGGCCAGAGCCTCCTTAAGAGGCGGCGGTGTGGGGTGACGAGCCGCTTCCAATTGCAAGGCAGCAGCACATGACATAAGATGCTCCAGATCTGCCTCCTGGGCGCTAGTTTAAAAATAAAGGATATTACACGTCGTGCTCGGCGCCGGTGCGGAGCGGCTGCGGAGGGGAGGCTGCGGGACGGGAGATGCGCGGTGAGGCTGGAGGGATTGGGGGGGGGGCTGCGAGCCGAGCGGGAGGGTTTAGGGGAAAGGGAATGCGGTGTTTAAAGTGTTCTTGGGGAGCTGTGGGTGTCACGCTGGTTTGGGGTTTTGCAATGACCGGACTGTGCCAGCTGTCAAAATTTCCCATATTTTGAGCACACGCAGCAGACTCGAGTTGTGCCTCTTCGGGGCTGCCTCGCTCAAGCGGCTGAGCTGTGTTTGCTGCTTTGCTGTAACGTTTGGCTGTATTTTAATTTTTAAAACCTGTTTTCGCAGGGACAGTGCTGTGTGAGTCAGACGCAGGGATGGCACTTGCAGAACCAGTCCCCGTGGCTTATTGCAATTCAGCTCCTCATGGGAACTGTGAGGTGATACTGGAAGATGCACTGCTCAACTCTTCACCCAGGTTTGTCTAATTTAAGTTGTTTTTGTTTTTTTTTTTATGCTGTATATGTGGTTTGTATTCAATCATGCTTACTTTGATTAATGAAAATGATTTTGGAAGAGCTCTTCCTCTGGGGAACAGCTCATGTGCAGTACCTACGCTGATCTTTAACTCCTGCTGGTAAGAGGCTGCTTAGATTTCCAGACTAAAGAGCAGATTAGGGTCTATATCTCACCACAGCATAATGGGATCTCACTGACTAAAACCTCTTTACCTAAATTTTTTTGGCTGCATTGAATTACATGTTGTAAGGGAGAGAAAAAAATAAGACTTGATTGACTGTGAGGGAAATAGCTGGGGCTTTTCTGCTCATATTACTGGGTCATTTGCATGCTTTGATCATAAAAGCTTGTGGAGAAATGGTGCAGAACTATTGCAACTGAGGATTAATTTGTGCTGAAAAATGTTCTCAATAATGAGGAGGGAACACGGAGATGAGAACATCTAGTAATCCCTTTGGGGGAAATAAAGAAATTATTTACCCAGCTCTGGTTGCTGGCTTGCAGATTAGTTCAGAGAAGCAGTTCAGGACATGGTATCAGCCATGTCAGGTCTTCCCTGGGCCTTCAACCTGTTCATATGCCCAAGGCAGTAATAGTTGACTGTTCCCTAGAAATTCGGAGTAAATATAAAATTAGTGGGAAGTGATTTCCCTCTTACCCTGAAATTCATGCAGTGCCTGTGCTGAATTGTCTTTGGTCTGGTAGAAAGGGAATAAAAGGTGGGACTTGCTGGGAGCCCTGCCTGGCTTAGTCTGAGGAGTTTGTGTGGGCCCAGAAGAGCTGTCATCTGTGTGCAGTGTGGGCTGACTGCGATGGGCAGACTCAGGGCTCCTTTTTGCCCCTGTATTGTTGGGCTTATTGTGATGTCAGGGCCCTGCTGGAAGACCCTGGGCTTGGTGCTGCAGCCAAGTGTTGCTGGGGAAGAGGAAACACCGGCCTGGAGAAACAACACCTTCGTGATGGCCTGAAGTGAAGGGCCCTGGTAGGGCAAGGAAAGGTGGAAAGTGTGGGTCTCTGAAATATAACCTTAAATCAGATAAAACTCAGATCTTAGTGCTAAACCCATGGTCCTGGCAGGGCATTGCCCAGGGAAGGGAACCAGGCATCAGATGCCTAGTTGGAGGTTGGGCTGTTCTTTTAGGGAGCAAATCCCAAATCTCACTGGGTCTGGCTTCCAATTCCTCCTCCGAAGTGACACATGCAACTTGATCATCCCTTGTCCTCCTCACTTAGGGCTTTGAGAAAGTCCAGCATGGAAAGGGATGGAGTAAGAACAGTTTTGCAACCAGGCAAGTGGTGCTTCACCAACTCCTGCAGGGCTTGAAAGTAAAAGGGACAACTCAGCTGGGAGGAGTGTGGCTGAAGCACATAGGGATGAGCCTGTTTCCATTTCTTCCCAAACATCTGCTGTGAGCACTGGCTTTATTAGGAATACCTAACAACAAGATTTCCTGTTAAATCAATTTCCTGCTTTTCTGCAGGAAATCTCTGTGGGTTTCCCCATGGGGTGAGTCGAGAGTGTCCCCAGGGGCATCCCTGTTGTTGAACTCACTTATTGCAGACAGGAGATGAGCTCCAGATCCATGTGTCCCTTCCTGTCTCCCGCCTCTTCCCAGCTGCAGACTCTTTGTTTCAGGCACCTGGGGCAGTCCTTAAGAGTTAAATGATGGTTGTTTTAGGGATGGTGTTTATGGATTCTTCTGCAGCTCCTCTGCAATGAAAGCTGCAATTAGGACAAAACTCTTGTGTTCAAAAACAGCACAGGCAGAGCTTGCACATTCTGTTCCACTGCTGGAGCCATGCAGGGTAGTAAATTAATATGAAGACACCTGCAGAACATCGAGAATCACTCTGAAATCCAAAGACTGAGTGACATTAAGGGATGGAGCAAACCTGCTCTCAGTGTTCTTATCCAGGCATAATTCCTTTTGCCTTGCAGAATTGCTGAGCCACGCAACAACGAGCCAGGGGAAGATTCCAAGATGGAGACATATCAGGTGAACTCACTCAGTCCCAAAGGTGAGTGGATGGAGGTTTGGTGACTGTGGTGTGCATTGGATTATTGTTGCAATGAGAGAGGAATTTATCAAACCATAACAATAGAAGAAGCAGCTCAGGTTGGAGGATGGGTTGTGCAGAAGTGTCTTGAACTCAGATTTAAAGTCCAGCTGTGCTTCAAGGATTAAATAGGCAGTGTCAGTGCCTGATGTTCATCTACCAGCTACCAGTGTCCTGCTTTCAGTCCTCCTTAAAAGGAAAAAAAAATTAAAAATAGCAGAGTGTAAGATGCAAGAAGCTCTCACCTTGCCAGTACAAGAGCCTTAGGGCAGCAGAGCAGGTTAGAGGGGGTGTAAGTGGGAAATGTTGAGCAAAATTTGAAAGTGCTTTAGAGGCTTGCAGTCTGAAATACTGGGGGTCATGTGGCAAACTTGCCAAGAAGAGATGATCAAAAAGGGGGTGTGGGAGGGAGTATAAGAGCATTTGCTTGATACTTTCATTCTGTTGTGGCAGCAGAAAATTTCTAAATCTTACTGAACACCTTTCTTCCAAAGCAGCCTCCTCCCCTCCTGCCTCCAGCTTGTGGACAACACGTCGTGATGGAGAGGTCAGGCTGAGGATGGAAGAACACGGCATAGGCAGCGAGGCACCAAAAACTGTGCACCAGCTTTTACAGGAATGTGCCAATAAATACAGCGACTACTACGCCCTTGCATCCAAAAAAGATGGCCAGTGGGTAAAGCTGACATATAAGATGTACTATGACGAGTGCTGGAAAGCAGCCAAAAGCTTTCTGAAGGTAAGAGTTTGTTGAAATCTCTTGGTTGATATTCATAGAATCCTAAAATCAGCGTGGTTTGGGTGGGAAGGAATCTTAAGGATCATCCAGTGCCACCCCTGCCATGGGCAGGGACATTTGCACTGTCCCAGGGTCCTCCAAGCCCTGTCCAGCCTGGCCTTGGGCACTGCCAGGGATCCAGGGGCAGCCACAGCTTCTCTGGGCACCCTGTGCCAGGGCCTGCCCACCCTCACAAGGAACAATTCCTTCCCAATATCTGATGTAAATCAGATTTAAAACTCTTTTAGTTTAAAACTGTTCTTCCTTTTCCTTCCTAAAAAGCCAAGTTTAGTTGTCATTCATTTAAGTGCTAGAATGGCTGCACTCAAGTCTGTCTTAAACCTGCAAATTTTCTGAGTGCTGGTGAATCTTACAGTGATGGGGAAGCATCTGAACATGCCATGGACACCTTGCTATTTAATTTTTTTTTGACAGTTGCTTCCACATTCAACCAAGAAAAAAAAAACACATTAGGAAACATTTAAAGGGAGGTGTTTGAGGTGTATGGCAAACATGGACACTGCCCCTCCAAAGGCATGGAAATGTTCATCTTTTGAAGAAAAAAAACTTAAAGGGATGCTTGCAAACCAGACTTAAATATCCAAACTGGCCCAGTCCTTTTCCTGTGCTGTTGGGATTAGGAGACTTGGGAGAGAAACCAACATTGTATTGTTATTGTTGTGATTGAGTCTTGTTTCTTCAAGTTAAGGCCAGCCTGGTTTTCTTCTTATAGTGGGATCTTCCACTCTGGGACCAAATCAGAGAGTTAAAGACTGGGACTCCAGGAGCTGGAATTTCATAGCCAGCTGCCTCTGGCTGTCCCTGAGCTTGTTGCTCTGGCCATTGTTGATATCTGACATACCCAGCTTGTACCAAATGTCCCAGAAGGTGTTGTCTGACTGCACCTCTTACCTTCTCATTCCCAGCCCCAGGGGAACTGATACCTCCCAGGTTTATATTCCTGTTAGTGCCAGTGAGCCACTCTTTCCCAGGGCAGACCTCAGCAAATCCCTATTTTACTGCTCACTGATAGTGGGACAGTGCTGTGAAACTTTAACTGGTTCCTTCTTGGCTCCTGGGAAGTTTTCCAGTGGGAATTACCCTGTGTAAGAAAATGAACTCTTTCCCTCAGTGCTGTGAGCTCTGAGCTTTCTCCAAGGAAAAGGCAGGCTGCTGTAATGTCATCTCTTGTTTACAGCTGGGGCTGGAGCGTTTCCATGGAGTGGGCATCCTGGGATTTAATTCTGCAGAGTGGTTCATTGCTGACATTGGAGCTATCCTTGCAGGGTAAGAGTTTTGTTTCTTGCCATGCATTTTCCTTTGGCAGGCAGAGAGTAACTGCAGTATTCACAGGAGAAGGAGGTTTTCATTAAACCCCCAATAAAACAAACAAAAAAACCCAAACCCAATTGCTTACATTTGAATTTAATGAAGGTATGAATGAATCTGAACTATTTCATAATGAATTAATGAGACAAAAATTAATTTTTTTTTAGCCAGCTGCTTCTCTCAAAAGACTAGTAGGTTAATCCCAAAGCATCCTTATGTACACAGTGATTAAAATATGGTGGGAAATTCCAGAGAATCCCAGGGCTGGATTTTGATATCTGCCTTCCACATGAGACATTTTGACCCTCACACCACTCTGACATTTCCCATGCCCCAGAACAGAGTCCTTCCTCTTGGAATTAAGCCCTCCCCTCTTTGTTGCCATTTTATGGGATGTTCATCTTCAACTTTTTGCTCTGAAATGGTCTGAATTTTGCCAGCAACTCTGCTTGCCCTCTGACTCTGTTTTGCTTTTCTGTTTTGTTTTTTCCCTTCTTCCCAGGGGATTTGCTGTTGGGATCTACACTACAAACTCTCCCGGGGCCTGTCACTACATAGCAGACAACTGCAGTGCCAACATTATCGTGGTGGAAAACCATAAACAGCTGCAGAAAATCTTAGAAGTAATCACGTTTTTTTAAATGGCTGGGGGGTTCCAGCATCCTGCTGACGGGTGTGGGAGGGTAAAATGCTGTAGGAGGGCAGTACCTGAGGGGAATGCTGGCTCTCAGAGCAGAGGTGACCTCCTTGGTGTTCTCCTGCTCCAGCCAGGTGAGCTGGCACTGGCACTAAGCCTCACAAGAGGTTAAGTGGTGCTTTCACTTCTGAAAGCCTTGTGTTTAAAACAGGAGAAGCCAAAAAGAGCAACTGAGCATCCTCTAGATTTTGTGGCAACATCCCAGCTCAAATTATGACTCTTTCTAGTGAGGCAGGCCCATTGTTTTAGAACACATGTGGGGTTCTCTTGGCTTTACATAAAAAGGCAAATATGAGGAGCATGTTGAGTGGGGGGTTACAGAGGCCTGAAAAGGACAAGCAGAATTTGCTCCTTCTCATGGATTTCCCTTCTCAACACAGATTGAAGACAGCCTACCTCATCTGAAGGCCATTGTGCAATATGGGGAGGAGATCAAAGAGAGGAGACCAAACCTGTACTCAGTAAGTTCTGGGCCTCCTCACTGCTGTGAGTCCTGGTTGTGTTCAGCTGGTGGCTGCAAGTACCTGGCACCTTCCAAGGGGCCTTAAACATCTGGTGGGTGATGTTTCTGTCCATGGCAGGGCCTTGGGATGAGATGGTCATCAAGGTCCCTTCCAACCCAAACCAGCCTGGGGCTGTGTGATCCCATGAGCTCGTGTGGGCTGTGGGGGGCAGGAGGTGTCTGCTGTTGTGCAAAGCTGGATAATCCATGTTGTAAGGGGGCTGGGAGCCTGCTGAGCTTTGCCAGGCAGCCTCAGGCCCCAGGTTACTACAGGGCATTGCTACAGAGCTGTAAAGCTGCTGGGGGTGTGTCTGTCTCCTTTCTGCTTCTCTCTGTGTGTTGTGTCAGCCAGGAAACAGTGGGGATTTACAGCCTCTTCCAGAGGTTTGGGCAGGGAGAACAGCTACAGCTTCCTTCTCTTGGTGTGCAACAGACTGTTTGATTTTTCTGTGAATGATGCCTTACAAAGTGACTGAGCTCTGCTCTCCTCTGCACAGTGGAGGGAGTTCATGGAGCTGGGCAAGGACGTGCCGGACTCACGGCTCCGCGAGGTCATCGCGTCCCAGAAACCCAACCAGTGCTGCACCCTCATCTACACCTCGGGCACCACGGGCCAGCCCAAGGGGGTCATGCTCAGCCACGACAACGTGAGTGTCCAGTGCCATCCCAGCCACTCTGACCCTGGGGGTGCTGAGGGGAAGGGGACCCTCAGGGATCATCAATCCCACCCCTGTCCCTGCCCAGACCCCCCAACAACCCCACCCTGTTCATCCCTGGCAGCGCTGTCCAAACGCTCCTGCAGCTCTGGCAGCCTCGGGGCCGGGACCATTCCCTGGGGAGCCTGGGCAGTGCCAGCACCCTCTGGGGACAGAAGAACCTTTCCCTGAGATCCATGCCAAGCCTGACACAGCTCCAGCCGTTCCCTGGGCTCCTGGCCCTGTCCCAGAGCAGAGCTCAGCCCCTGCCCCTCTGCCTCCTCTCGGGAGGAGCTACAACCCCCGAGGAGTCTCCCCTCAATCTCTGCTCCAGCACAAGCCAAATCCCTGCTGTTGAGATCCCAGGGTGCTGTAGTTGTGTTGTGCTCTGTGCTGTCCCAGCTCTGAACCCTGTGGGTTCCTGTTGCAGCTGACATGGACGGCGTTGGCGGCCGGACGCTACGTCATGCTGAACGATGCGCTGACCAGTCAGGAGCAGGTGGTCAGTTATCTGCCCCTCAGCCACATTGCTGCCCAGATGTCTGACATTTGGTCAGCCATGACCTTCGGAGTGCAAGTTTACTTTGCCCAACCAGATGCATTGAAGGTAAAATAATATGATAATAAACTTACACCCATCCACCTGCTTGAGCTGGGGTGGGTGCTTGAAACGAAGCTGTGTTATCTCGTGGTTCTGTCAGCTTTGCTATCTGGTTTCCTTTGCCCACTGACCAACTGCCCCTGTTGGTTTGAGTGGAGCCACTCTGACCTGCATCTTTTGACTTTGTTCCAAACTGGGAGAAGCTGACCCAGCACTTCACATCTGGGAGCTGCTGAGTTCTCACCTGACACCTGGTCCCACACTGAGAGCTGGTTGAGCAAACAGTGTTTGCTCTGCCCACATTGCACAATGAGCTAAATCCGAGTCCTGAGTAAAGGATTCTTGTGTCAGCATTGGCACTGAGAGCATTGACCCTTGCTCCCTTCCCAATTCCCACTGGAATGGCCCAGGGGTTCCTCTCTCTTGGTGGCACTGCAAAAAACAAGCAATTCCTCAAAACTGATGGCAGAATCCCAAAATCCACTAGCACCTTTTTGCTAGTGACTGGTGCTGACCTGAAGTCTGCAGTGATTCATTTCTAAAAACTGCATTAAATCCTGCTTCTCTCAGGGCAGCTTGGTGGAGACCCTGCGGGAAGTGAGGCCAACTGCCTTTTTGGGAGTTCCTCGTGTCTGGGAAAAAATGGAGGAGAAAATGAAATCTGTGGGCATGAAATCCTCAGCGTTCCGAAGGAGAGTGGCATCGTGGGCCAAGGGAGTGGGGCTGCAGACCAACCTCAAAAGGATGAATGGGTAATTATGAGCTACATTTCAGGGGCACTGATGAGTGTTAGGAGAACTTTGCTGTCAGATCAGGGGTTTTATTCCATCCAGGGATTATATTCCATCCAGGATTTTATCCCATGTGAGAGGCCAGTGGCACTCGGACCCAAGGGTGAGCAGCAAGGGCTGGAGCGGGGAAATAATCAATGATTTTATTGAATAAACTAAACTAGGATGAAGATAAAAGGAGGAAGGGGCAGGAGTTCCATGTATGCCCCTTTTCCTCGTGCAGGTACTCCGAGGTGCCCGTGAATTTCCGCCTGGCCAAGCAGTTGGTGTACAAGAGGGTGCGCAAGGCCATCGGGCTGGACCGCTGCACCAAGTGCTACACGGGGGCTGCTCCCATCACCAGAGACACCCTGGAATACTTTCTGAGCCTGAACATTCCTGTGCTGGAGCTGTATGGGATGAGTGAGAGCTCTGGGCCTCACACTGTATCCCTACCTCACGCCTTCAAGCTCGGCAGGTGAGCACCGCTGTGGGAGCAGAGGGAATGGTGGGGTCTGTGTCTGGCACATCCATCCCTCCTGGTGCAGCTCATCCCCAGAGCTGCCAAAATGTCACTGGGGAGCCACATCATGGGTGAAGAGATGTGCCAAGGGCAGCAGCAGCAGCAGGGATATGTGAATTCACCTTGGCTGCATTCTATAGGAGCTGAGGAAGAAGTGAGGGGCTGGTGGGAAGAAGGAAGGGTTGGTAACTCCATTTAATGGCAAATGATCCAAGGGTGCAGGGTGTCTTTTAAATGGCTCCCTCAGTGAAAGTTTGTTGCCAAGGACATAAATGTGCTGGCTGAAAGCTCAGGTGTTGAGAACAAAGCAGCAGGTGTGTGAGCACTGATGTCTGCAACAACAGCTCCTTCTGTAGCTGCCCATACATGAGCAGGTGCCTTTGAAGCTGAAGCTGTTGTGCTAAAAAGCTGCTGGGCTTTGTTCAAACCCTTCACCTTGAGAGGTGCTGCTGTAACCCCTGCTTGAATTCAGTTTAAAATAAATTAATCCTTGGTCTGTGCTGTCTTTCAGCTGTGGGAAGGAGCTGACGGGCTGCCACACCCTGATCCACAAACCAGACAGGGATGGCATTGGGGAGATCTGCTTCTCAGGGAGGCACGTCTTCATGGGCTACCTGAACATGGAAGAAAAAACCAAAGAGGCCATCGATGAGGATGGCTGGCTGCACTCAGGGGACCTGGGCAAGCACGACAAGGATGGGTTCCTCTTCATCACAGGCAGAATTAAAGGTAACACATCCCCTGATTTGGTTATCTTGATGTTGTGCAGCACTATGGAATCAGAGAGTTGTTAATGTTGGGAAAGGCCTCATGGAGCCCAACTGTTCCCTCAGCACTGCCAAAGCCACCACTAACCCATGTCCCCAATTGCCACATCCCTTAAATCCCTCCAGGCCTGGTGACTCCCCCAGTGCCCTGGGCAGCCTGTTCCAATGCTGAATATCCCATTTAAACCTTCCCCAGTGCAGGGGAGGCTCTGCTGGTGGCGTGGCTGTGACTTGACAAGAACATTTCAATCCTCCACCTGGAGTTTCCATGTGAATGTGGCTGCAGGGTGTCCTGCCCTGGGACACAGGCAGTGGTGGGAGGAGAGGGGCAGCCTCTGGAGCCCAGGGTATGTTTGCAGAGCAAGGGAGAAGCCCTCTGATTTCAGCCCTGGCAGAGTTAATGCTTTGTGGGCTGGTTTTGTCAGCAGCTGCCTCAGCTTCAGGAGCTTTGCTGGGCGACCTCCAAGGAAAACAGCAGCTTAATGCTGTTGTGCAAGTGCCTTGTGGCAATGTGGCTCTTGGGACAGCGATTTGAGCAACCCCAAACAAAGCCAATGTCACTGCAAGACTTGAGTCCTCAAAAAGGGAGAGGTGCTAAGGTGAGGGGCTGCTCCAAGGAACAGGAGATAAATGAAAGGAGGGGACTCCCCTCTGCTCTGCAGTCCATGGGAACCTCCAGCACAGCCCCAGCAAATCTTTCACTTCAATTTCGGAAAATTTGGGTGCCACCTTAGGTGCCTTAGAGCCCAGGGGTCCGTGCCAGGGTGCCACAGGGCTCACCCTGCATTCCCAGACTGCAAACGCCTCCAGGGCATTGCGGCAGCTTTGGCAGGGCTGTGTGTGAGCAGCTCCTGCTCCTCTGGCCAGGTCTGGGGGCAGTCATGGCATCAACACTGAGCCTGCAAAAGCCCTGTAAAATCAGAGTCCAGCCATTAACACAGCACTGCCAAGGCCACCACTAAACCATGTCCCCAAGTGGCACAGCCACACATTTTTGAACACTTCCAGGGATGGTGACTCTGATTTTCCCAGTCCTGCCTTCTCCAGCTGTGCTGTTACAGACTCTGCTTGATTCAGAGACAAGAAGGAGCTGTGGAGTTGTTTCAGCTTATGGGAAGGGGAGAAGCTCCAAGCATTAATCAGGATTTGATTGTTTTCCAGAGCTCATCATCACTGCAGGAGGTGAGAACATTCCTCCTGTTCCAATCGAGGACGCTGTCAAAAATGCTGTTCCCATCATCAGCAACGCCATGCTGGTTGGAGACAAAGCCAAATTCCTTGCCATGCTTCTGACACTAAAGGTAGTGGAAAATAGGATGGGAATCCACCACCTGTGCTGCTGAGTCTGATTTATTCCAGGGAGGAAGAGAGTTGTTAAACATTTTTAGTGTCTTGTGCATGAGCCTGGGGCACAATTTGTTGTGGCTGAGCTGCAAAGAGCAGCTGAAACCACAGAGAGTTGTTACTTGCTCAGACCATCAGCTCCTGCTGTTGTTCAGGGCAGCTTTTTCTGAGCCACAGAGGGCAGGGAGAAACAGAAGGAAAAAACCTAAAATTGAGGCTGGAAAAGGAAACCCTTCTGCTCTCCTCACCTGTTTTAATTTCTCCCACAGCAGGCTGGGAAGTAAAAAGCTGTCAGGGATTTCTTTGTCAGGGTTTAAACTCCAGCAGGACACATCTGTGGTGGCTTTTGCTGACTGTCAGAGTGGGAATTGTTCTTCAGTGAGACTGGGGCCAACAGCCTCACCCTGGGGCAGGAGATGTGAGCCAGGTCTCAGAGGTGGCCCTGGAGGTGGCCCTGCTGTTGTCACAGCTGAGTGCTGTGTGTGACTTCCAGCATTGCTGCTCACAGTGTAGGGAAGTGAACTGTGATCGAGAAAGGTCTGGAAAATGTGATTAACTTTGAATAGTGCAGGAGGAATTTGGCAGGTGAGCTCTGTACCCTCCCTGCTCCTTGGCATGGAGGCAGCTCCTGGGCAGGCACAGATCTCAGGGGTTTATCTGGGTTTTGTCCCAGGTTTCTGTTGGGGTTGGATGAGAGCTGAGGGGCTGATGGGGTTGGAGGAGCCCAGAACCATGCTGGGGCAGCAGCCAGGGCACAGGGGCTCAGGTGCTCAGCAATGCTCAGTTCTCTGTTCTGGCCTGTCCTGCAGTGCGTGGTGGATGTGGAAACGGGCGAGCCTGGGGATGAGCTCACTCCAGAGGCTCTGGAATACTGTCGGAAGCTGGGCAGCCAGGCCAGCACGGTCTCCGAAATCATCAGCAGCAAAGACCAGGCTGTCTATGCTGCCATCCAGAAAGGGATCTCAGCCGTCAATGAGGGAGCTGTGTCCAACGCCCAGAAAATCCAGAAATGGGTCCTGCTGGAGAAGGACTTCTCCCTGTTTGGGGGAGAGCTTGGTGAGTGGTGGGGGAGGTGTCTGGGGTTTGCCCAGTGCCCCCTCCCAGCTATTGAACAGGGACACAACCAGGACCCCCAAAACACAGAGCTGCCCCGGCCTTTCCTCACTGTGGCTTTTCCGTGTCACAGGTTGGGGGTGGGGATGAATTGGGGTGAGCTCCCCCTCCTGCCCAGCAGCACCGAGGGGAGCAGCACTTACCCTTGTGCTGTGATGCCTCCTGCAGCCATGGAATGTTGGAAGGGACCCTCGGATCATCAATCCCACTCTGTCCCTGCCCAGACTCCCCAACAGCCCCACCCTGTTCATCCCTGGCAGCGCTGTCCAAACGCTCCTGCAGCTCTGGCAGCCTCGGGGCCAGGACCATTCCCTGGGGAGCCTGGGCAGTGCCAGCACCCTCTGGGGACAGAAGAACCTTTCCCTGAGATCCATGCCAACCCTGACACAGCTCCAGCCATTCCCTGCACCCTCTGGTGCTGCTGTGCTGCTTCTGCTCCCAGGGAAGGGAGGGAGATTCTGTTAAACCCAAAGAGATTTTCAGGACTGGTCACTGTCCCCATGTTCTGCTTCACCCCAGGGCTGATTTGAGGTCCCAGTGGTTCCCTCTGCATTAACCCCATCCTGGTTCCCCACAGGCCCCACCATGAAGCTGAAGAGGCCAGAGGTGGTTCAGAAGTACCGGGACCAAATCGCTCGGTTTTACACGAACATCGAGACCCCCACGGGGGAGCCCTCGGCTCAGCCATAGAGCCCCGGACTGAAAGCATTCCCGAGGCCACTCCCAGCTGCCCAGGAAGGATTGCCTGGATCCTGTTGAAATAAAGAGGCTCAGCCACCAGGCAGCCCCTCGGCATCGCTTCGCTGTCCATGTCCTGGCCCTGCAGTGTGGTGAGCGTGGTCCTGCCCATGTTCTCCCATGTTTTGTGTCCCGTGCTGAGATCTCGCAAATATCACAACTTTGTATTTTTTATTTCCGTTTTTATAAGGGCAATACAATGTTTACCTGAAATCCACGTGACATGTTACGTTCTAACCAAAGTTTTCTTTTCCTGAGATGAATGTAAAACAGGAGCTGCAAATCAGGAGCTGCACTTTTCCTGCTGAGGGAGAAAGGCAGATTTCATTTTCCAGCAGCGTCCTCGCTCCCTGCTGCACGTTTCCCTGCATGCTGATGGAATCCATATCATTTTAAATCTCCTTCCCCAAAAACCATCCCTGTCTGAGATGACAAATGCTGTGTGACTACGCACAGCAGTGGAGGTGGAACCTCACATGAACTGGGTTTGTCTGTGCAATATTTTGAGTTTGTTTTACCTTTTTGAGTTATAATGAAGCCATAAATTGTATTGTTGAAGTTGTATCCATGGCTGGTGTTCTGGGAAGTGATTTACTCCAGGGACTATTTATAAGGCTGTGTACAATATGTGAAATTTGTGTTTTACAATCCAGAAATGTTGTGGTGTCTGAAATGGGGAGCTCCAGAGCGGAGGGTGGGTGGGTTGGGGTGCTGTACCTGTGTTTGGGGAGAGCAGACGGTGCTGGGAGCCCAGGCTGGTTCTCCTGAAGGTCTGTGAGCAACCAGCCCAGGGCTGTGCAGGAACTTCATGGCGAATCCATTGAGTGGGGACACAGAATGACCCTCCTGTAATGCTGCTGGGAGCACCCAGGAGCTCCTCGTGCTCTGCTCAGTGGTTCTATGGGGAGCACGGGAAGGTTTGCCTGCACAATTTCAAACCAGAAATCCTTACCTGAACACAGGCACAGCAGCCCCGCTCTCATTCCCAGCACCATTTCCCATGAACAGGAGGAGCACGGGGAGGAGGCTGCTGCAGCTCTGTGTTGGGCTCAGGGTGGGTTAAACCTCCAACTGTCCCTGTTGTGGCTCAGTGAAATTCCACTCACCCGTTGGAAGGGTGGGAATGCACTACTGTAACTGCTGCTCCTCCTGTGCGCTCGGAGCTGTCGGGGTTTGTGTCTCCAATGTTTGGAATGTTAATAAACTCCTCCGTTTGTGTCTTTAGCTCTTGGTCGTTCCTGGGAAGCAGCAGGGCCCAGGGCTGGGGCGGGTTTGCCTGAGGCAGGGAGAGCTGGAGCTGTGCCTGGGGCATTCCCACAGGACATTCCCGAGGGACACAGGACACTGCCAGGGTGGGAAGGGGATGGAAGGTCCCACCCTTGGCCTGTGCCAGTGCCAGGGCTCGTGCCAAGGTCTGGCACCTTCTGGGAGCAGCAGAGACCCCCTCAAATCCCACATGAGCAGAAGGGGCACCCCACACCTGCCCCAGACACCACCCTGCTCCTGCTTCCTTCCAAGGGCAGAGGGACTCTCACTTGAGCAGACTTAAAGCTCTGCTGGACTAAGGGACATTGGAGCCATCCTATGGTTAAAAAAATTCCCTTTTCCTTTGGTTTTTCCTTGCCATGGTGCTGCCTGCCATTCCCAGCTCCAGTGTTCCTCTCCATGAGGAAAAGCCACAGTGCCATCCCTGGAGCAACAACACAACAACCAAGAAACACTTCCCAGTTTTGCTTTTCCATCTTACTTTATTTCACTTTTTCTAGAAAATTCCTCCATAGTTCCACAAATTTAACAAAAAGTTTAAAATTCAGGACAAACAATCCTGTAACGTATTACAAACATGAGTTTTTTGTTTTGTGTTTTTTTTTATTTTTTTTTATTTTTTTAAATCTTGCAGTTAGTCTTGGCTCAGCTGCATTTCTTCCAGCTGAGTGAAGAACTCATCTCCCAACACAACTTTTAAAATCCTCAAGTGACGAGGTATTTAATACCCCGGCTCTAGGCAGAAATACAATTAAAAATTCTCTAGAAGTTGAAGTACTTACATTTTTCTTTAGGAGTGCAAACTCATCTTGTCAGTTTTTGATGGCTATTCCACGCCCCAGGAAAGCAACACCCCTTTGGGTCCTTTGAGCACTATTTAACAGCTGTTCCAGATGTGCCAGGGTGGCACAGCATCACCACGGGCACCTGGGTGAGCAGGGAGGAGCCTCAGCCGAGCAGAGCCGGCTCTGGCACATCCCCAATGGAAAACTGGAACCGGAGCCGCTCCGGGCTCTGCTCGGGCAGGGGCACCTCGGGAAGGGACGTTGGAACCTCTCACCATCAAACACGGCCCAAGATCTGACAAAAGAACTGCTTCTGGATTGTTGCATCAATTGCTCGGCTCGTTCTGATGCTCCCACCGCACCCCACGATCCCACGGGTGGCAGAGTCATTGCACTTCCATGGATTCAGCCTGACCTCAGCCAGCCTCGCTCCCTCCGTGGCCAAAACGCCTCCGCTGGCCTTTGCAGCCAGCCAGCCTCCCTTTCCTTTTTTTTTTTTTCAACTTTAGACTAGTACATGTCAGTAATCAAAGCCTCAAGGCTTAACAATCGCAGACCAGGAGCCCGGGAAATGCTCCTGAGCCCTCCCTGCCCCTCGGATCTGACAGCCAAGGACGGAGGAGGAGCCGAGTCCTGATCCCACCTCCAACACGATTCAAACTCAGCAACGCGGGAAGCCCTGGGGCTGCCCAGCACCGTCTGTGCCAGCAGCAACACCACGAAGGGCACGGAAAAGTAACAGAGTCCTATCCATTTTCCTTGGAAAAACCATTATGGCTACAAGTCAATTTTGGATTCCTTTTTTTTTTTTTTCTTCCTTTTTTTAACAATGCAAGCTACTACACATCCTCGAGGACCTGAAGCAATGCCCAAGACAGCACTGCCCCCTCCTTCCTAGAGTACAATAATCCATCCATGCTCTCAAGAGTGACACAAGAACAAACACTTTATCCACAAAAACCTGTACACGGCATGTTCAGAACAGCGTTCAGCCAGCCTAGAGGGAATCTACACAGGGAACTCCAAGGGGACACAAGACGAGGCCCAAATGTGACCGATTCTTTGTTTGCAGAGTCATTCCTCCTGTGCTCCCCGACGCTATCACATACCCCAAAAAACATCAACTCTGTAGAACAACTAAGTACTTGCAAAAAACCTTTTAGTAACAAATCAGCATGTGCACACAATGGAGAGGAACTATTGCTGGGGAACAATCCTACCTCGGGGTTTCAGGGGGATTATAAACAGTCTAAAAAAATCCATGTGTAAAATACTTCTTATAAAAACCAAACAAAATCCCTATCAATGCTCAGCAGACTTCACCCACAAAGTCACTTCCAGGACAGGACGATGCCACGGTGTGCAGGGACAGCCTCCCTCGGGAGCTGTGAGCACAGGGGTGACAGGAGAAGGGGCAGCAGGGAGGTGGCACTGCCAGTCCCTCGAAAAGGGCAGCTCTGGAGGCTGTGACAGCCCAGAAGTGCTGAGATGGGGCTGGGGGAGGAGTGACCTGGGTGGAGAGGGCAGCAAAGACTCCGGGAGAGCTGGAGCTCAGCCTGGCCACCCCCACTGCTCTGGGGACATGACAATGTCACCAACCCCACCCAGCACGGGGGTGCCAGGGTGCCCAGAGTGGGCACAGCCCCACGAGGAGCTGGCAGTACCCACCCCGGGCTGTCACTGCTGTCCTCCACTGGGGACATCCCACTGCCACCTCCTCCTGTGCCCACTGCCCTGTGCCTTCTCTGGGCTTCCATCTAGCCCTGGCATCGCCCAGCAAGAAAGGAAAGAGCTGAGATCTCTGGCGTGACAGGGTTTGCACCTGGCATGAGCTTGAACTTCCACATACGCTATAGTTATATATATATGTAATTATACACACACACAATAATATATTATAATATATATATACAACACACACACAGACACATGAAAGGTGGTACAAGGACAAAATTAATGGGAATCGGGTCAACATGACCCAACTCAAACAAGCTTATCATCATATTGCCACTTCAGTTGATTAGTTGCAACATTTCCATGATAAAGAAAGGGGGAACCCAAAACAAGGGACAGCAAAGCCGGAGTGGTGTGACCCTCCCTGAGCAGAGGGGCTCCCCAGCACCGCTGCTCCCACACCGCCTGTGCCCCACATTTGGCAAAAGCTTTCCACACCCCTGGGAAAAAAACGAGCAATTCCTGGGAAAATACTGAATTTAGGGACCAGGAGTGGAACAGAGCTTTGAGGAAGGCGCTGGGATTTGCCCACGCCCACCTGACAACACTTGGAGGTCAACACTAGTTTAACTAGAAATCAGAAATGGAGGGAAGGGTCTGCATTAGTGTTTCTGTTTCCTGCCTTTTCCTGCACAGGCAGCGGGGCGGGAGGGGGAGGAGGGAACAAACCCCTGGCTCCACTTTGTGTTTTACATCGGCGTCTCCCAGGCGTGGCCAAAGGTTTAAGCTCTCCCTTGTTTTGGTTTTCCCAAAGTACAGCCACTACTATAGGGGCCACTGTAAGGAGATTCCTCTTTGAGAACACAGAACAAAACCAATCACGTGTTTTGGCAAAGTTATCAAACACTGACAAATGGAAAAGACGATGGGTGAACCCCTTCTGGAGCACGGGATGCCTGGAGGTTGCTGTCCAGCTTCCTTACACTACAAATTGTCCACAAGAGGCATTGAACAAACGAGTCAAATCTTATTTAAGCGCCTTCCCCTGCCAGAGCCATTAAAAAACAACGGAAAAACACACCCTTAAGATCATAAGACCCAACTAGGCCCTTCTTATACATACAGTACATACATTATATATAATATAATATATAAAATATACAGCTTACAGTTTGGAGTCCTATTACAGTTAAAGCAGACTGAAAGGAGTGGGACTTTGTTTAGGAGCTCAGATCAACAAAACGAGACATCTCCAAAGCCCAGCAGGAGACAGCAGGTTCCAGAGGCCTCCTCACCAAGCACAGGGAGCTGAGGGTCCTGTCCCCATCGGGAGTCACATCACCGATCCCGTGGGAGATTCCACCCAGCTGGAATCCATCCCCTCTCCTCTGCAGCAGGACCAGCAGGACCCCGGGGAGCCTCCTGTGTCCCCAGTGTCCCCGGCAGTTTTGTCAAAACCCCTGTGCCACACACAGCGCAGAGCACCGGGCCCCGCATCCCGGAGCTCTCGGCGGGCTGGTCCCGAGTTTCAGGGGAAGGGAACAGCGTCCACGCTGCTGCAGATCTCAGAGACGCCTGCAAAATGTGCTCTGGAAACACAGTCGCTCGAAGGGAAACCGAAAGGTGGCGCTGGGCAGCCTAAGTGCAGCACGCCTGCTCTGCTCGGGGCCTGGCCCACGGAGCCGGGCTGGGGACAGGCTCAGCAAGGCGGGCGCTGGTTCGAAGCCTACAAGAAAAGTGCAGCTGGCTGAGCATTCCTAGAGCATGGCTGTTCTCTAAGGCAGTGCTTCTTCGGGTGAGGCAGGAGGGTAAGAAGGCCTAGTTCCATGGGGTGGTTTCCTGGTACCAATGAAGGGGATCTCTGGTTGAAGAGCAGAGCCAGCTTGCCAGGCCCAGCGTCATGTGGCCACGGCCTCCAGGTAGCTCTGCAGCTTGCGGACGGTCGTCTCATCCAGGGAGAAGAGGTCAAAGTCAAAGGTTGTGTTGGTGACGTTGAAATGCCCGGTTTCCTCAATGAGATTGACGATCTGGACACAAGGGGGATGCATGTGAGGACAGCACAGAGGGCAGCAGGGACAGAGAGCCTGTCCAGGCCCTTCCCACCCCTTTAGAACAGCCTTGGAGAGCAGGATGTTTCACAGCAGGAGGGGAATCCTCTCCCAAACCAGCTCCTCCTGCATGCCTGACTGGCTCAGACTGAACAGTGATGGGGGCACATTTCTGTCTTTTTAATCATAAAATCCCAGGATATCCTGAGCTGGAAGGGACCCTCAGGGATCATCAGTGCCAGCTCTGTCCCCACACAGACTCCCCAACAACCCCACCCTGTTCATCCCTGGCAGCGCTGTCCAAACGCTCCTGCAGCTCTGGCAGCCTCGGGGCCGGGACCATTCCCTGGGGAGCCTGGGCAGTGCCAGCACCCTCTGGGGACAGAAGAACCTTTCCCTGAGATCCATCCCAAGCCCTGACACAGCTCCAGCCGTTCCCTGGGCTCCTGGCCCTGTCCCAGAGCAGAGCTCAGCTCCTGCCCCTCCGCCTCCCCTCGGGAGGAGCTGTCAATCAGCCCAAGCTGTCAATCAACCCAAGCTGTCAATCAACCCAGGAGATTCCATCTTGGGCAGATGCCCACACCAGACTCCTTTGTAATTTCCAACAATAACACCCCATCCACAGCTGATTTTTTCTTTTCCACATCTCTGCTTTCCAAGGCAGGCAGAAGCTCTCTGGAAGGTTCTGGCTGATCCCCCCAGGGGACAGCAGGGACAGGGGTCAGTACCTGCTGGAGAACGTTGCGCTCCCGTAGTGCCATGAGTCGCCTGTGGAGCTCCACCAGCTCGTCCGTGTAGGCCTGTGCAGGAGCAGGAACACAAACAGGGACACGTGGAGGGTTTGAAGGATGCCAAAGGGACTTCCCCTTTCAGACATTCCCAATCTTTCCCTACTTCTTCACCACCCCTTCCTTTCTCAAGCACTGGGAGACCGAAGACTTAAATACAAGAGGTTTGAAGGCCATTTTTTTTTTAAATTTCATGATACCCACACCTGTAACCAGTTCCAAGAACTGGGCAGAACCTTTAAGGACCTCAGTGAGGTGAAGTTCACCTTGGTGATCCTCAATGTGAGCTCCTCATCAATGAGTTCTACTAATTAACTCCAAATTACCTCAAAACACCTGTATCAGTGACCAGCACCCAGCAACCTGCTGTGCAATGATTTGTGTTTAGGTAAGGAAAAGTTCTTGGGTGTGCATTGTATTCCCAGGTAGTTTTACAGGAAATGAAGGATTGTTCACAGGCTCAGCCTGTTCATTGTTCTTAGGTAAGATGGGTTTGGGTTTGTTTTTTAATTTGAGTTTTATTTAGACAGCCAACACCAGGTCTGTATCAGCAGAACTGAACTCACTAAATTAATGGAATCAGTGAAACCCAGAATGATACTGCTCTGCTCTTCTTGGAAGCAAGGAAGGAGGGAATTTCATTGAACAAAGAAAGGTTCCAGGGCCTCCCCACCCTGACAGCCCACAATCCCTTCCCAATATCCCATCCATCCCTGCCTTCTGGCACTGGGAAGCCATTCCCTATGTCCTGTCCATCTCCACAGGACACACCTTGTCATACGTTCCCTTCTTCAGGATCTTCTCTGGCTTGTTACAAGACTCTGGGCTTTTCCTTCCAGATGCCTGAGAGAAATAGAAACCAACAAGAGGACCAAAATTAGCTCAGAAAACACGGAGGTGTCAAAAGGGAGGAATCACCTGTGTGCTGAGGACAGGAACAGGGGAATGTGGTTCAAGGGAGAATTTCCAGTGCAGGAAGAGGAGAGGTGGGAAGCAGAGCTGTGGGAAGGGGGGATTTCATACCTTGTTGTTTGCTGGGGGCAGTTTCTGCCCAGGAGGTGGCTCCCGGCTGGGCGGGCAGGAGTCGGCGCTGTTGTCACTGTCGCTGTCACTGAGGCTCAGTCTGAAAAACCACCAGCACAGAATGAGCATCAGCAGGGACAGCAAATTCATCGGCTGCCAGCTGAAACACACAGAGCTCAGTGAAATTGGCTTCTTTATCACACACTGCTACACTGGCTGGCAGGATGGGTGGCTGGAATCCCGTTTTTCCCAGCTGAGATCACCTGGCACTGCCTGGCAGGCAGGGCAGGGAGGTTTAATTGGCACATTAAAGGCAGCAGCTCAACTCTCACACACAATTCCCTTTGAACAACTAAGCACCACTTGATTTTCACAGCAATTCCTCCCAGAGTCACCAAGTACCTGCACGAGAGGCTCAACAACACCTCCACAGGCAAAATTGCATTTAGTGCTGCTGCTGGGACCTCTGAGATTTCCCATTCATTCTCATTTTCCTACAGATACAGCAGAGATCCTTCCTGTGATGAACCTGAAAACTGGTTATCCCCTAAAGGTCTACAGAAACACCCTTCAAAGTCTCCCCAGCCCTGTTGATAATGACAAGTGCAATAATGGATTTTTGTTTGTTGTGGCAAACACCAGCAGCATTTCCAATTTGCAGCTGCTCTCCGGGCCGAGCATTTGGGTCCAGGTATTCACTGAGACTGCAGGTTTGGGCTGTAACAGCATTTGCTGAGGGGAGAAGGATGAAATTCAATATTTCCAGGGACAGAGGCAGGAAACAGCTGTAACTGAGTCCCAGAAGAGTGGAGCAGCTGACACAGGGTGGGCAGAGGGTGACTCTTGAGCCCTGCCAGTCCCAGGGCAGCACACACTGCCTGTCCCCTCCACATCCCTGATCTGTGCAGATCAAAGGTGTCACACTGCAGCAGCTCAGCAGACATCTGAGGGCCACAGTTAGGTGACTGCAGTCAATGACACCTGCCAGCTCAGCCCAGCACTTCCCAGTGCCTCCCTCTGTGCTCCCTCTGTCAGTGCCTCCCTGTGTTTGTGCTCCTCAGCCAGCTCTGTTGTCACCAGCTCTGTGTGTGAGTGACCCCACAGCTCTGCCCTTCCTCCCCTCTCACACAGAGCCCCAGCCCTTTGATTGCTCCCTCCAAACACCAAATGCAGAGGCCAAGGAGCCAAAGGAGCATCTCTGTTCCGGATTTGTTACCACCTGGAATCCCGGCTGACGGGGTTGGCTTTGACTGCTGCCTCCTCTCCAGAGGAGCTGTCATCATCATCCGACTCCTCCGACTGCAGATCCTCCACCATGGAGCGCAGGGGGCCTGGGGGCACAGGGAGAAGGGAATTCAGCACCAGGGCACAGTCAGCAGAACTCCACCTCAAGGCCTGGATCTAAACTGAGACACATCCTGATTCCCAGTACGAGGTCACTGGGAAAGGACACCCTGTCCCATGCTCACAGCAGAGCTGACAAACTTTACAACTCCCTCCCCTCCCTTCCTTTCCCAAATGAGAACAAAAGGACACATCTTTCATGGTGTGGGGCTGATTTAAATGTCACTTGAGACAGTAGCAGCACAGTTTTTGCTGCAGTTGGAACATTTACTATTGCCAGAGTTTCTGGGTTATCAGTGGAGGCATCTGAGAAAAGAGCTGTTACACACTGGCAAAGTGATGAATGGCACATTTATAATTCTTAATAAAACATAGATGAGATTGGAGGAGAACTGTTCTGGTGATTCTACAGATCAGGCACCAGCAAGACATTTATAAACCAAAGCCAAAAGGGAAAGAGCCAAATCCAGAGGGATTCCCTACTCATAAATTAGCTGCCAAGAGAAGAAAAATACTTGTTCATGATCTTACGACATTATTGCCTTTTCTTGCTGAAGCATCACAGCTCCAACACATGGCTGCATGCAAGAAACTGTATTATTATAGTGCTGGAAAAGCAGATTTAATTCTCTTGAGTCTTTAAAGGTTATACAAGGAAGGTTTCAACAAATTATTTCTGGCAACACACCTTGACTGTGGTTCTGAGATGGCTCGAAATCAGAGTCAGAGCTGGAGTCGGAGCTGGAGCTGGAGTTGGAAGGGCTGGACTGGACAGACTTAACCCCCCATAAAAGGGAAAAAAAGAAAAAGAATCTTAATCTTTCTAATCCAGAAAACCAGAGCACAAAGCACTGTGAGACAGGAGCACTTGAGCACTCTATAACATCACCCATCACTGAATGTAGTTCTTGGGATTACAGAAACAAACTAAATGTGAGGTGAATAAAAACATTTATGGATGTTTGGCAGATGTAGCTGGGCACTGCTGGGAGCAACATCAAGGACTCCCACCAAACCCCTTCACATCATGAGGTTCAGATCCTCCAAAGGATGATGTGGAGTATCTGAAAAACACTGAAATGAGTACCCCTTACTGTGAAGTGTGACAGATGTGCACCAAAAAACCCAGAATTACCCAAGATCTCTTTAAGTGTCTATTTACTGTACTCACTGAGGTTCCCTCTGAACATCTCACAGTGATCCCTCAATGGAATCACAGAGTCATGAATTGGTTTGAGTTGGAAAGGACCTTAAAGATAATTTAAACCAATCCACTGTCCCAGGTGGGATAACCCATCCAGCCTGGCCTTGGAAACTTTCAGGGATCCAGGGGCAGCCACAGCTGCTCTGGGCACCCTGTGCCAGGGCCTCCCCACCCTCCCAGCCAGGAATTCCTTCCCAATATCCAATCTAACCCCACTCTCAGTAAGTTTGAAGCCACTGTCCCTTGTCCTGTCACTCCAGACCCTTATAAATAGTTTATCCTTCCTGTAGCTCCCTCCAGGCACCGAAAGGTCACAAATGGGTCACCCCAAAGCTTTTCTTCTCCAGTGAACAATCCCAATTCTCCCAACCTCTCCTCACAGACATGGAGAGATGTCTATCCCAATGAGGCCACGTGACTCCAAAACTAATTCTAAATTATTAATATTATACCCTAAACTCATTTGTTTCTCCACCAGTTTCCACTTAATTGTGCAACTAACGGAGAGCAGCTCAAGCCTTGTGAGCCCAACTTGTGTCAGCACTCAGCAGAAACAGCAGGAGTATCCTGTGCAGTGAGAGTGAGTGAAAAGTAAATTAAATGTGGGTAACAGCAGCATCCAGAAGGGAAATTTGAGTTAAACTGGGAAGTTTTAATCTTAAATCCGATGCTGAACAGCAATCGCCTGCAATAGCCTCGGGGACCGCAAGAGGGTAGCAGAGGCCACAACAACTCGCTCTGACCCCAAACGGTTCCTAAAATCCCCTGAAAATGTTTTTTTTTGTACTCAGCAGGTTCTAGTTTAAAGATTCTCAGAGTACAGTAATACCTTGCCTTTTGAAAAGTAATTCCCTGGAAATCAGCATTTCAGTTGCACTGTTTCATTCCTAGGAATCCACTTACTACTACTGCTGCCAAATCCTGATGCTGGAAGAATCCCACATTCCCATAAACTCCATTACAGGAAGGGTTAATGCTATAAAAACCTTGCGATGGGCACAAGAGGCACAATGGCAGTTTTGGCAATTGATAAGTGGAAGTGGCAGCAGAAAGTTTCATTCCAATACCACCGTTCTTTATAATTTTTTACAGAATCCCAAAGTTGGAGAAGATCTCCAAGATCATTAAGCCTAAGCTGTGTCTGATCCCCGCCTTGTCACCAGCCCAGAGCTCTGAGTGCCACATCCAGACCTTCCTTGGGACACTTCCAGGGATGGGCACTCCAAACCTCCCTGAGCAGCCCCTGCCAATGCCTGAACACCCTTTTCATGAGGAAATTCGTTCTGATGTCCAATCTAACCCTCCCCATGCCCAGCTGAGGCCTTATTCCGTCTCCTCCTGTCCCTGTTCCCTGGAGCAGAGCCCGACCCCCCGGCTGCCCCTCCTGTCAGGGAGTTGGTGCAGAGCCACAAGTCCGCCCCTGATCCCCTTTCCAGGCTGAGCCCCTTCCAAGCTCCCTTCAGTCTCTCTCCTGGTGCTCCAGACCCTTCTCACTCCCTTCCACCAAACGCTTACCTCCAGCCTCTGTCGTTGAGGGCCAGGACTACAGCAAGGGGCCTCAGCAGAGCCCAGCACAGAGGGACAATCCCTGCCCTGGGCCTGCTGCCACACCATCACCAGGTATTGGCAAGAGTTTCATTTACTCCACTGTAAGAAGGGGGGAAATGTGTCAAAGAGGGTGTTAGAGCCTTTGGGAATGGTTCAGGAGCAAGGGAGAATAATTTAACAATACCAATATCAAATCTATTGCCACACTGCAGCCTGGTTGTTGGAAATTCCAATATGGAAGTGGAGAGCAGAGACCAGGCTGTCCAGAGATGTGGCGCCCCTGGACCTTGGAAAGTGTCCAAGGCCAGGTGGATGGGGCTTGGAGTACCCTGGAGTGGAAGGTGCCCTGCATGGCAGGATGAGGGATGTTCTTTAAGGTCCCTTCCAACCCAACACTGGGATTAGAATATTTTCAACAAATGCCTTCTTTGTGTCTGACCCACATCTCCAATCCTATATCCCTACATCCCTCATTCCTGGTAATCTGCAGACCTTCCCTTAAAATGACCCAACAGGACCTAAGCAGCAGAAGTTGGAGATAAGCCCCATCTCCTTTTGCCAGAGCTCTTTCAGGCAGAGGAGGATGCAGCTGGACATGCTCCGTGTGCTCCGTGACTGTCACCGGGATGTGACCAAAGCACACGCCGACAATGGCAAAAAGCAGTGCTGCCTCCCATCCCTGCCTCCCCCTATTGTCAGCATCGAGGCAGCCAAGCATGAGGCCAGTTCAGGGAACTGGACTCGATGGGGGAAAGAAAAGAAAAAAAATGTTAAAAAGCCCCAGAAAAGAGAAGGAGCTGAAATAGCAGGAGAAACTCTTTCATCCTACTGCAGAGTCCCCCTCTGAGCTCCCAGAGCAGGAGCTCAAGTGGGAGCAGGGCTGCTCCTCTGCACAGCAGCCAAAGATGTCAGCTGGGAGCCACCGTGGAGCTGCAGCCCCGGAGCTGTTGCACAACCCCTTGGCTGCAGCAGCAAAGCTGATTTAAGAGTTTCCAGGCCCTGCTCCACCTCCAGCTGCTCCCTCACTTTAGTGCTGTGGCTCCCACCCGGCTCCACAGTGGCTGTGCCAGGAGAAATCCTGGAGCTGTGGTGCTGGGAGCAGGGAGATCGCCCCAGGGTGCAGAAGGAGCTGCAGTGTGCTGTGCCAGTGCTTTATGCAGCTGTGCCCCTGGGGTCAGCTCCACAGAAAGCTCAGCTGGTGTGAGTGGCAGCTGCCACCGTTCCCTGTCCATCATGCCGGGTATCCCTGCCCTCCCCAAATTGTGCTGTCCAGCACCCAACACGCACAGGGGCTGGAGCAGGGGAGGACACTCTGGGATCAGGACAGGCTGCAGCAGATGCTGAGGCCCCACTGGCACAGGCTGTGGTTTCAGGGCCAGCCTGAGCAGCACGATCAGCTTACACTGCCCGGGATGGAGAGGGGATGGTGACACTGCAGGGATAAGGAAGGACACTTTGGGATCAGCACAGGACATAGGTTTGTAGGGAGGGCTGTGGGTCTGGAATTGAGGGAACAGAAATCTGGAATTGCTGTGCTCTGCTGCACTGTGGGTAAAAGGCTGAAAGTGGGGAGGAACTGCCTATTCTTAATGCCCAAAGTACAGATTTAATCCATCTAGGAAATAAATCATGGAATCCTGGAATGGTTTGGGTGGGAAGGGACCTTAAAGCTCATCCAGTGCCACCCCCTGCCATGGGCAGGGATACCTTCCACCATCCCAGGGTGCTCCAAGCCCCTTCCAGCCTGGCCTTGGACACTTCCAGGGATGCTACTTCCGTGCAGAGTGGAATTAACACCTCCCCAATAAACTCTTCTACTGGGAATCCTGCAGAAAAAAACCCCTTCCTGACAAACAAATCAATATTTGCTCTATCACAGTGCTGATTAAATCATAATACAAACTGTCCCTAGAAAATGCATCTTAATAAAATAAATCTTTCTAAGAGTGGTCAGGAGGAACCAGTTCCAGAATTCCCTTGACATTATCCTGTGAGCCGTATTACAAGATATATGGCTTCTTTATAACAAATACACAAGTGAAAAGTATCAAGAGTTTGGATTTGTCTGTCTCCTCCTACATTTTTTTTGCCTTCTTTTGGAAAACACTTTTTAGAAAACAGAGGATGAGGAATGTTCTCAGTTGTAAAAAGGAAAAAAATATTTAGACAGCTTTTAAAAATAGTAGTACAAGAACATAATTTGTTTTATGTTTCTCAACACAACGTATTTAGATTTAGTGGCATGTGGTTGTATTTTGAGCTTCAGCCAATGGCACATTTCTTACAGGCCATGGCAGGAAGAGGGGTTTTATTTACATTTTAATACTGTTTTTTTGTTACCAAAACTAAAGTCATTTCCTCATTTTCTGAAATAAGATCACATTCAAAAACACTGTTGCCATAAGCAGGCAGAAAGTGTCTCTGTATCTCCTAGAGCTCTGTGGATGTCACTGCAAGGGATGAGTGAGGGCCCATAACCTTAAACTCTGACTTTTAGGTAACCTTGCCTGCAGATAAATCTCAACAGAAGTTTGTATCTGAAACAGGAGCTAAACCACACAGGAGAAATAATTAATACTGACTGGATTTTCAAAGAATTCCATTTCAGATACAACCCAACCTAAGCATTTCCCAATCTGCTTCTCTATCTTCTCTGAGAGAGTATTTTTAACATCTTTTTTCAGGCAGGGATTTAACATTCCAAATTCTGGTAAAGGATAAATCCCTACTCACCTCTGACTTGAAAGAAGTTTCATCCTCTGAGTTTGACTCCTCCATTTCCACAGGCTTTTTGATCTCCTTGGCCTCGCTCTCAGATTTTACCTTCTCCACTTTGGCATTCATCTTCTCCTTGGTTTGTTTCTTCTCTGGATATGAGGAAGACGAGGTTCTGGGAGATGTCCCCAGGATATTCTTCACCCCTTTGGAGCTACTCTTTTTTTGTTTTTTGGCACTAGGCTTTGGTGACTCCACATTGGAGGGCCTCTTGCTGGAAGACTTTAACTCCGGCTGTGGCCCCCCCTTTGGAGAAGTGTTCTCCAGTTTGGTCTCCTTCACGGCCAGTTTTGGTTCCTTGAAAGCAGCTTTTGGAGGTGCCTTCTCCTCCTTAGGCAGTTTGTTCTCAGTTGGTTTTCTGGAGGAGTCCTTCAAAGGCTTGTTCTGTTCTCTCTCAAGCTCTTTGGAGGAGTTTTTGCTCTCAGAGTCTTTCCTGGGCCTCTCCCTGTGCTCCTTGGTTACTTTATGTGGCTTGGATGCTTTGCTACTTTCCTTGTTTGCATCCTAAAATTCAGCAACAGAAACATGCAAGCTGGGTATGAAATGGAAGCTCTGCACAGAATGATAAAACACATCCTCATAAATCACATGGAAATGTTTGTTTCATGCAGAAATCCACCCCCACATGCCCAGGTGAACATCCACATTTCCCTCAAGCTGATGGACACAGACAGCGGCCATTTCAACATTTAGGCAAGGATGGAGCATGTTCCTGTTCCTTTCCAGGGTCTGTGAAAGGTCTAGAAACATCTAGAGATGTTTAATTCAGATTTAATCGAATGCCAACACAGATGCACCTTGGAGGGCACCCTGGAGGAAGAGAAGCAGGAGAATGTCGTCTCTTTAGCAACTGGCAATTTTCACCAGAGTTCATCTCAGAGCCCTTTATTCCTCTGCTCTCCTGTGTTTTCCAGCACTTAATTCCTGACCAAAATTAAATCAGCCACTAACAGGTAAGTCATCTTCACTCTGTTTCATAACAGCAGAAGGCATAACTGAAGTGCCAGAGTGTTTAGAGCCCCGAAGAACAGCTATCAGAATTGAATTACACTGGAAAATGAATTGTTGTTAATACCTGTGACTGTTCAGCCTGATAAAGTGCATGTAATCTGCTCCAAAACACATTGCTTGGGGATTGCTTCTCCCATGTAGGATTATACAAAAATAGCTTCAGTACATAAGAGAAAAAAAGAAAAAACTTGAGGTTCTTTAGAAGTCTCAGGAACTGGCTAGTGCTGGATGCAAACATCAAATCTGGAAAGCACCAGTTTGACCAAGTGAAGCATATTTGATGTTCTTTCCAGCACTGCCCTGAGGACAAGAGGAAGGGCTGACTTTCCACTCAGCCTTCCTGCCAAGAGATGCAGGGACTCAGAGTACAGCTGGGCATGACAGACAGTGAGAGAGCCACAGAATCCATGCTCAACATCCAGGATACACGCAAAACAATCAGGGAGGATTTAATCCACCTTTAAGGAATAGAAGATTCACCAAAAATTCCCAGTCTTGCACATTTAATTTTCTTTTCAAAACTTCCCTGGAGAGAAGTCAATCAGATCATAAAAAAAAAAAGCCTCCTAAAGACTGGGAAGTTCCAGACCATTAACTACTGAACTGCAGAGTACAAGGAGGTTCAGAATTAGCAGCAGCCAGGAACAGCTGCTGAACAAGCTCTCAGCAGCCTGGCCTGAAAGACTCCTTCACCTCAGGCTGACCCAAAAGTGTGCTTGAACTGACCTTTGACCCATGGGAGGGTTTGGTCTTCTTGGGATCAGAGAAGGCTGAGAGAGGTATCGTGGGCAGCATTGGATAATCGGGACTCGGCCTTGAAACAGTCTCTGCTCCCTCTGGCATCACCATTACCTGGGAATAAAGAGGAGGAAAATTATGTCTGCGCAAAGTCTCACGGACTATTAACTATTAACACATGATTATGTTAAGCCACTTGCTCAATTAACACACTATTATTCATCTTTTCAATTTTTTTTTTCCTCCCCTGCTTAAAGGCCATAAAAAGATATTGTCTATGGAACGCTCAGTTTTGAGGCAACTCCTCAAATACAGAATATTAAACCCACAAAAACGGAAAGGCAGCAATGCAATATCGAGTGTCTTTCCCAAAGGGAATGCCAATATTCTGAGCACAAGCAGGCAATAAAGCTCTGGACAAGAACTGTGTGTTCTACTGCAAATGCTCTTCCCCTGAAAAAGGGTAGGGAGATAAATCTGGAAGGAATGAGCAAGACTTGCTCTGTTTAGGAGACGCTGAATTCAGTCATTCAGGGGGAAAAAGGGAAAAAACAGATCTTGGGTGTCTCCCTTCACAGAATCTCAACACCAAGCACTGAGCAATTCCCTTCTTACCCCCCCCTATTTTGTCAGAATAATTCTGTGGAAAATTTCCACCACAGAAAAGGCATCAAAAGCGAAACACCTCAATACACAAGGACTACAACAATGTACTGGGAAAATCCTAGAGAGCAGATGTTGCAGCCATCCTAGGGGTGAAATGAGCACCTTCCTCTCTGTGCCCAACACAGAAAAGCACTGGCACACTGAGGAACAGGAATCATGGAATGATTTGGATTAGAAGGGGCCTTAAAGCTCATCTTATTCCACCCCTTGCCATGGGTAGGGCACCTTCCACTATCCCAGGTTGCTCTAACCATGTCCAACCTGGCCCTGACATTCTCTTATTAAAAACCTCTTGCATTTGTGGCTTGGACTCATTTGCCCAGATCCTGCAGTTATTTCAGAATCATGCTTTAATCTACCACTGCTTACTACCCTCCCAGATGGAAGAGTTCAGCTACTGCAGCAACCCATACTTCACTGGGCCTACAAGAGAATATCTATTTTCATCCCTATCACACCTATTTTCACTCTATATTGTCAAATTTTTCATTAATTTTTTATTATCTAAGCCACAAATAGCTGATGCCAGGTTTAGAGGTCATTTATTGACCAGGATGCACTAACTACTAAGCTAAAAAAAAATAAAAAAAAAAGTAAGGAATAGTTTGGAAGCCTCTCTCTTTCCTTGAGTTTTTCTGTACTGACCCAGCTCCTGGCCCCAGGAAGGTCACAGGTAAATGGAGCTGCCTGACTGACAGCCTACAACATCCACAGCAGGTCTCACTTCCCAGAAGGGTTCAGTGCCTTGATATTAATGCTCACACTTAAACTGAAAAGTGAAGTGGCACCAATCACACACCAACAGTGGGTTTGTTCTGCTTCAAGCGCTGCAGTCCTATAACCACGAGTCAAAAACTGGCTGGGTCATCTTACAAATGAATGTAGAAAACTTCTTGAACCTTGCTGGGCTAAAAGAAACCTCAAAACAAAACAAGCTCACTCATTTTAGGATCCCGAATTGAGCACTTACCCCTCCAGCCCTGATGAGTTTGCGCCTGAATTCCTTGGTGGGGTTGTTGAAAGTCAGCTTCTCACAACGAAGGTGGTTCACAGGGGGATTCCCCTCCAGATTTAGGAACAGGTCGTATGTGAAACAAACCTTTTTGGGCTCCTCCTAAAAACAAGAAAGGCTTTGGGAAACCGGAAGAAGCTTGGCGAGCACAGTAAGTCTGGGGATGCAAACAGTCACTCCTGAAAATCCCAAATAAACCACTAAGTGTTGCATTCATGGAGTTTTTCACCATGAGATCAGAGAGCTGGAAATTAAACCATTTGTGCTTGTGTTCATCGGGAATTCGGGCATGAGGCATCTCACTGCAAAAGCAATGTATTGACACAGACTTTGACTAAAAATTGTGTTTAAAGCTGTTCAAGTCTCCCCAGAAAAGCAGATTCACATGCTTTATGCACTACTGTGTTTTCACCAAAATTCAGATCCTATCTCCTTTGGGAAGCACCTCCAAGTATCAATATTAAGAAAAGCATAATCCTTTCTTAGAGAAGGAACAACTTGTGAACTCCCAGGATCTCTGCGGGCACTGAGAAAAGATTAAACACCAACGGGAAAAGGATGGCTTGGTTTGCAAAATCCTTTTCAATATGCATATTGCAGAGGCTGAATGGGAAGATATCCCAGGCTTTTGAACTTTCCAAGGGCACTTTCACCCAAGCAATCCAGAGTTTGTATGCATGGTGGGGGGATCATCTGCGCCTCACTGCTTCTGTTCCACCTGCTGCGTTTGCAGCACAGAATGGAAGAAATCCCCCTCCTTTTTTCCCCCCTCCAAAATTGCAAATATCCTTCTTGTGTATTACAAATATCATCAGGACGCTGCCTGGTGCTCTCTTGCATTTTGCATTTCCAAGCTGGAAATTCAATGTGGCAAGAGAGGCTGTGCTGGGAGGCCCATGCGTATTTCCATGAATGCATCCCACATGCCTCATTCCCTGCGCAGCACCGAGCAGCTGCACAGCAGTCTTTTCCAGAATTCCCATCCAGCAGCTCCATTTCCTGGTGCAGTGGCATTGTTGGATGGGAACAGGCACTGCAGGCTCCCAGCCCCAGCCACGAGATTTGATGAAAATAGGTTGAAACGGCTTCAGGCCACCCTGGGGCCTGCTGTTTGCTCCAGAGGCCATTCCTTGGACAAGCTACACCTCTAAAAATACAAAGGGTGGGAGCTACACTTGGTCTACATCAAAATCAGTACCCTGAGCTCATCTGGGAGTCGAGGTTTTGGGTCCTCACCCCCAAACAGGAGCAGGCAGACATCAACAGAGTCTCAGATTAACACGTTGCCAACACCAGGACTTCAGACCCTCCTTTGGGAAAGCCCTGAAGAATCCACTCTCCTGAAAGGAGTCTACTAAAACAGATAAATGAGAAGAAAAAGAAAAATCCTTGCAAAATACGCTGCCCTGTGATTTGCCTGTTTTCCATGCCTGTTCTCATTAACGGAATCATTAGCGAGCTCTGCGTGTGCGCTCGCTGCAGTTCAAACAGCAGCTGCACAGGGTCCCTCAAAGTCTAATAAACTGAAATGAAGGATGAATAGAAACCCAAATGTGGCCTAATAATGGCTTCTAAAATGCTTTCCCTGGTTTACAACAGAGTAAATAATCTTGGCTGTAATCAGCAAGAGCAGGCTTTGGGCAGGAGCTGTTTTGCCATCCCATTACCAGCTCTGCTTTGTCATTTGCCTCTTTGCTTTCCAAGCAGGAGAGGTAGCAGATCCTTTCTCCTCTCTCACCTTAGCTATCCCATTTTTAATACAGCCTCACAAGCAGCAGAATATGTCTCTGTTGAATTTTTGTAGAATTAAGACAGTTTTTCAATGGATTCCTTCAACTCAGAGATCACAACTGCCCTGGGAATGAGCCCCAGCAGAGCGCTCTGATCATTAAAATCTCCTTTGTATCCCCCGGGCCATAAGGAGCCCCTGGCCCCCCCAGTGAATAGTTGAGATTACAGCACTCCTAAAAGAACCACCACAAAAGTCTCAAAGCAAAAAGCTGCAAATAAACATTCTTTCCTTTACTGCCCTCACTGCCCAGCTAATGATTACAGCTCAAGCCACTCCAAAGCTTAATCCATCCGGTCCTCCCTAAAAGGTTCTTCCCTCCAAACAACCATCAAGGGGGAAAAGGGGGGGAGAAACCCAAGGAAAATCTCTCTCAATTGACCCAGACCTACCCATCCTCTAACTTTAAACGGAAAGCCAGGCTGAATCCACAGTGCCACACTTCAAAGCCTTTCTCGATAATATGTTGGGATCCACACATCCTGCTGCTGGCAGCTGCAACCCAGGGTAGGTTCTTTCTCACCCTACAGACTTTGGTCCAGACAATCCTACAATGTCCCTTTACACAGTCCTGCTTCTACACACACAAGGCAAGGTTTAGGGTTACATAATTCCACCTTCTGATATTCCTTGATGTCAACCAGTAAAACTGATCCCTTTTCATGGATATTTTGCTGCTCCCAAGACCATATGCTTTTCTAAACGGCCTCACTTCCAAGAAAAGCTTTCAAAAGGATGGATTGCGTCCATTTCTAATTCTTCAGATTCAAATTCAGTGGTGCATTTGGCCATGAAATAGTTAAGCTGGTGCAGGGATGTCTCAGCAAGGCACCTCAGAACTGCAGTTTGCATCTGCCCCTTAAATCCCAGGATGCCAGAGAAGTAAACTCCAAGTGAGCACCACAAAGCCAGGGCTTTTATTTGCAGCTGCTGTAAACTTCCCTTCATCCAGAGAATCCCCCTATTCCACCTCCAATCTCCTGAGCTGGGTACATTAGGTTTTATTTTTACTGCTTCCTGTCTGCGCCGCCTGCCACTGTGCTGTTACGAGCTCTGAAGCTGCTTTATTTTTCCTTTGAGTTCTCAAGTAATGGGTTAAAGTTCTTTTGGCACTTTTCGTAAGAGGAGGAATTTTTCAAAGTCTTTTGTTAAAATTTCCTTGTCTTGTTTTTAAGGCAGGGTGTGCCCTTTGCCACTTAACACAAATCAAAAGAATTTCACTGGTAGCGTGCGCATAAAGCTCATAAATCACTTTTAGAAAGCCATAAAACAAAATTATCTACAAAAATCTAGCACACCAAGGAAGCAGGCTCATGGTTATTCAACAACTATAACATCTAACACCACTTCCCTTTTGCCATAGATCCAGCCTGACAGAGGCATTTATCTGGAACGTCTGGAGAAATGAAACCCCTTCCTAGGCTGGTACAACCCGTCTGACTGGTCCTGGAGCTGCTTCCAGACTGGGCATTGGTAAGGGAATAACCCGATATTCAGATTTTGAAATAAACAGCTTTATGTTCCACTCAGGAATCCATGAGCCACCCTTACCTTTTGGAAGATTCTTCAGCGTTAAGCATTTAGGACTTTCCTCCATCAGATTACTTCGGTGTTTGAAAATTAGGTTTTCCTAATAGATTTTTATATTTTTTTAATATATATCTACCCATAATACTGCAAGACAAGCACTTCATAACCTACTAACTCCTACAAATACATGATATGAAGCTGACATGGCTGGCAAAGCTTCTATCTTTGTAAATACCTCCTTGCCATGCACTGTAAATATAAATATACATTAAAATTTATATAAATATATGTATTTTCAGCATCTGGAGGTGCCTATGGATGTGCCATACTGAGTGACTACTCCAACGCACACAGCCCAGACGTTTTGGTCCTTCTCAGATAAAGGAATGGGTAAATTGATAATCTATCCTAATTTCTGACAGAAAAAGGTAAAAATAAAGATTCACTGGTCAGCAGCAGCAGGACAAAGGGAAGTGCTGCAGGTTTGGAAAGGAAGATGGTGCAGGACAGATCTAAAATACTTCCCTTAAAGGCCAGACAAAAGGACAAGTTTTACTCCTCCTGCCACAACTTTCAGCAACACTGAGTAAGTTTAATGCCAACAGGTTAAAGCTACTCCTCCTCTCCTCAAACCTTTGCACATTCAGCCCCAAGAACACAGCAGTTTAAATCAAATCAAGTGTCTCATGCAAACACAAGCTCTTCAACCTTCCCCAGGTTATTTCCATGGCCAATAGGTTATTTCCCTGGCCAATACTTGCCCCAACCTTCCCCAAGGGTATTTCCCTGGCCAGTATTTGCCCCAACTATCCTCAGCAGTATTTCTCCTGGCCAATATTTGCCCCAACCATCCCCAGGAGTATTTCTCCTGGCCAATACTTGCCCCAACCATCCCCAGGAGTATTTCTCCTGGCCAATACTTGCCCCAACCATCCTCAGCAGTATTTCTCCTGGCCAATACTTGCCCCAAACATCCCCAGGAGTATTTTTCCTGGCCAATACTTGCCCCAGCCTTCCCAAGGGGGTATTTCCCAAGCCAATCCCTTCCTGATGGCCCAGTCCTGACACCAGTTGTAGCTGATTCTTTTTCACCTCCCCCACCATATGTGCAGCCCACCTACAATGCCTCCACCGAGTTCCTACTTTGATTCATAAATAATTATTCCCTTTTCCAATATTTCTCTATTTGTTTTCTCTATCACACCTACAGAGGTTGCAGAAGGGGTAAATATGCATATTTTTCTTTTGAACCTCACTGGAAAAATCAAACGGATTTTTCTGCTTTCTTTGCTTATCTCCTTCTTGCTAATAGGAAAAGCCCAAGTTCCATGTATCCATTATGTAAATCCTGGAAGGCTTTTATCTCTAGCACTAAAATTAGGAGGTAGCATCTTTAAAGAGACTTTAATACAACATCTTATCCATGTTGCATTAATATCATCTGCCTTATATCAGAATAACATGAAAATCTACTAGACCTTTAGCTTTGTGGGGAGGATTGATCTAATTTGATTAGGATGCAAAAAATGTCACAGGGAATGAATACCAAAGCCAGACCTGCATTACAGCCTCCAGATTACAACATGTACCACTAGAAGAGATTTATTTGGAGACAACAATGAAAAAAAAGCCTCCAGACTGTTGAAATTGAGGGGGAGAGGGAAGGGGAAGAGCAGGAGAAAAACAGCAACGCATTTGTTGTACCCGGTTTGTATTGATTCGAGCAGCAGAAGCCACTCACAGCAGCCCTCGTTACAGGAACACAAAGGATTTCAAAACAAAAATAGCACACTAACATTTCCAGTCCAAATGATCTGCTGTCATTAGCCAACTCCACTTTCAAAAGCTTTATCAATCAACCTGCTGAGCCCCTGCCATTTGTTTTTCAGGATCAGTTACAGCAGCAAAGGCTCTGCCAGTGTTAAAGGAGCCTGCGAGGTCTTTGGCTGCTCAGAGCCCCAAACTGCCCAGGCTCACTGCAATATTCACAATTTATATTCAGCAATTCAAATGCCAACACTGAGAAAGCACCTACTCATGGAGGAGCTGAATTGCAGCACAGGAAGGACAAACATAGGCCAGCAATGTTCACAGAGGATAAGAACAGGCTCTTAAACCTTTTTCACACTCTGCTGACACTTCCCTGTCTGATAAAAAGACACAAAGAGCACTGAGTCTGCTACTCCAAAGACACAACAATCGTAGCAAAGAGGGAATCCTCCAACACAAAGAGTTAATGGGCAATTTTATGCCAAGTTGCCTAAAAAATCCTTGATGAAATTCATGAAAACCATGCTTAGTAAAGCTGTTCCTTCACAGAGCACAGGTCAGGATTTCTTTAGCCAAAGCAAAGTGAACACGGGCTCTGACAGCCAGAATTTGTCATCCCAATAACAAATCAGAACAGGGAAAGGAAATGGCTAAGAAAGAAGGCTTAAACTGTGGAAAAAAACCCATTTCAACCAACCGTGGCAAAGATCAATCTCCACAGATTGGCTCACTCCCTCTTTAAATCCTTTCTCTTCTCACCTTCACAAAGCTAAACAGGCATTGATAAACAAATCCCAAAGCCTCTGCAAGTCTGGTTTCAGCAGAGGACACACATCAACAAAAATGTGTCAGAATGTGAGGAACATATGGCCACAAAAGCCACCCAACTCCCCCTGCCCAGTCACCTCCAAAGAGCCTTTTCACCCCAATCCCAGAACAAATCCATAACATCTACTTGAAGAGAATTACCCAAGGATGAGTCCCAAATGCTGTAATCAATTCACAATATCTGCTGCACACACACCAGCTGATCCCCACCAGTGTCAACAGGTTTACACAGATCAGAGGGCTCTTGAAATAATAAAGACTTTGATTTGTTTGGTGTTTTAACATCACGGTCTTTAATTCAGGAGAACACAGGCTGTATCCTAAGCTTTTGCCACTCCTCCTCCTACTTTCTCTCTCTTTTAAATCTTTACTTTGCATTTCTATCTTTCCTTTAGAAGTATTTACCTCTTACATTTCCTTCAACTCCACCTACTGAAAATAATCAGAGCTCTTAAAATTCCAAGATGGCATTATCACTGGGCAGTGGTGGATAGAGGAGCCCAACTCTTCACATGGAATCATGGAATATTTAAAAATAGTTGAAAAGGATCCACAGGGATCATGAATCCAACTCCTGCTCTGCCCAGACCCCCCAACAACCCCACCCTGTTCATCCCTGGCAGCGCTGTCCAAACGCTCCTGCAGCTCTGGCAGCCTCGGGGCCGGGACCATTCCCTGGGGAGCCTGGGCAGTGCCAGCACCCTCTGGGGACAGAAGAACCTTTCCCTGAGATCCATCCCAACCCTGACACAGCTCCAGCCATTCCCTGGGTCCTGGCCTTGCTCACCACCTCAGCAGCAGCTTCTGAACTCCAAACAATCCTAAATTAGTTCCTGGTTGAATCTGAGAAGATGTCTTTGTTTCAATGATGTGCTGGAAGATGAAACCTATCACCTTTTCCCTCAACCACCCCTTGCCCCAATTAAATAATGAGAGGTGCTGCCTGAAACTCCTTAATTAGCAATTTGTTAATCAGCTTAAAAATGGAAAAGAACCTCTCCAGAAAACATGCAGCTAAAAACAGGGCAGAAAGGAGTGTTTTGAAGATCTGTAGCTTTGAAAATAAGCCTGCAACTCAACCTGTTCTCCTATTTATTTGTCATGTTTCTGAAGACCAAAATGTCAGAAACAAAGAGCCTTCTCCTAAATTAACAGCTCCTTCCATTGTTTCCAGGGAGAACAGAGCCCACCTATTTCCCTTATTTATAAAAGCCACCTCTCTGCTCAGTGCTGGGGAACAACTCTGCAGTCACGTGCGTGGAGAAACAATGAGGAGTGATGACCCCAGTGGGTGTGAAAGCGAGTTCCAGTCAGAAAAGCTGCCAGCTCCATATTCTGTGAGGAACATGGGAATGTGAGGGACACAGAAAAAGAAAATACAGGAATGCAGATGGCAGTCAAAGCAAACATGAGCACCTACAAAAAGAAACGCAGGAATGAGAGAGAGATGAGGATTTGTGAAAGACAAACCATCAGAGAGCTGCAGGGAAAAGGGAAGTGTGGGGAAAGGCTGAGTGAAGAAAGGGAGGGAAAATAAAGGGTAAGAGTAGAACTAAAACACAGTTCATCCCTCACAGGTATCAGAGGTTCCACTTTTAAGGAATCATGGTGGAGAAGTTCACATTTTTTGGTCAGGAGTGTAAATGATTTTGAACCTGACTGTAGCCACCACTGAGTGGAGATGGAGAATTTTCTGATTCCCATCTAAAACCTCAGAGAAGCCACCAGAAGTGAAACTGCTTTCAAGATTTTGAGGTGTTTTTGTTGCACTAAGAAGAATTTTTCAGTGTTTGCCAGAAAACCTGCTTTTATCAACAACATTCACCCCTCTGCCATTCATCATCCCAGCCTTTTGGCTTACCCTATCCACCCAAAAACCAACTTTGTGGGCAAAACATTCCCAGGTTTAGGAGGGAAATGTCTTCTGTGGCTCAGTCCCATTATCTGCTTATTCCTCTGACCCATAAAAGTGGGGTCAGAGCAATGTGGTAGGCCAAAAACCCAACCCAAAATGTAAATTATTCACAGAATGACACTGCCAGGAGAGCATCCTGAGCTATAGTGGGGACAGAAGGAAACAGCAGACAGATGTTTGTGGGAGGGCTGTGGAAAGGATGGGAAGCTAAATAGAATTAGGCTGTTGGATGTGGTCTGCTGTCAACACACCTGGGGTAAGGGCTTGTCCTTGGAGAGCTGAGGGGGTGGGAGAGCACAGATTGCAGGGATGAGGCTCAACATTTTCCCTTTAGTTTACCTTGGTTCCCTCTTAGCGATTCATAAGCAAAACATTATTTTTTATTTTATTATTTAAGCAGTAATCAAACCCAGAAACATCCATTATTCATGTTTAACAAAACAATTTAACCGAAACTGAGGTAATATGAACACAAGTGCCCAAATCCCTGTTTTCATAACCTACAGCATGTGACCTCTGTGGTAGACTTAAAGCAAGCAATAAATCCCAAATTTTAATGTTCATATACTTGTTGGCAATGCATCTTAAGACTTAAAATATTTAGTGTTTTCTTTCTGGAAGAGCACTGAGTTAGAAAAGGGATACAGCTCTAAAATACTTGTGCTACACATGTAAATGTTTGTTTTGGGCCTCTACAGATTTCATCCCTATACAGTTAAATTTATTAGGCTTTCAAATTCAAAAGTAGATTTTTTAAAATATTGACAATCACAATGTTTACAAATATATCTATAATCAGTTTTTTATGTTTATTTACTACCATATGTACATAAAATATTTGCAACTGCTTTAATATCCTCCATGCTAAAGAAGCTACAAGTGCTCCAGTCTCTGCTCAGAATCTCTAGGACCATCCACTGTCCTGCTATCACCTTTCTATTCAATTCCATTTCTGCCAAAAGCTTTCTTTTGAAGTCTGGCAGGAGCTTCTAACTCCCAGTTAAATTCTATTTATTAGACTAATAAAAAACACACACATAAAACAGTCACATAATTTAGAGTCTTTCTGTCAGGCAGTTTCAGGCTCTGGCACAGCTCAAAACAATTAGAAGACCAGAAATCAGATTCTACCTTATTTTTGAAGTGCACTTCAATGGGCATAATGAAGCCAGCGTAGCCAGACTCCTCCACCTTGTAGGGGGGCTCCTTGCACACTGAAAGAGAACAAATAAATGTGAACTTGGAATTCAGCACGACTTTATCTGAGCCAAAAAGGAGCTGCAAGAGGAAAACTGGGCCTCTGAGAACTCAGGGCATAGTTAAAACACTGACCTTTGTGGAAAAAACCACACAGAATAAGATGGTGGCCACAGGCTTAGTTAAGAACATGAAATCTGTTCTTAGCTCCTCCCATGGAACGGAAACATAAAACACTCCAGGCCCGAGTCTCAGTGAGATTCTTCCCCTCCTGTGCAGTGAGATACAATTACATTTCTGGGCAGTCCCACAACAATGCAAACTGCCAGTTCCAAGTGCGTGGCAAGGAAAGGCCGAGACCCAGAAGGTGGAACAGCACAGAAAGGTACAATTTACTTTGATGCCTACATTTATTAATCAAAACACTTCTACACAAGAATAGATGATTATTTTTTCCTTGAAATACTCCCCTGCAATCCTCGTAATTGGATAACGGCCACACTAAGGCTGCTGCTTCCTCCAAAGGTGAACAAACCTGAAGGGCAGGTGAGCACTGCTATTTATTCCACACACAAGGAAACACGAGGAGGAAGGTGAACCAGTTTGCTGCTAAGGTCAGAGCTGCTTACTGCAGAAACAGCAATTAGGAAAGTTAATTGCTTCTTAGAAATTAATCTGCATGTCCCTGCCTCGGTTCCCCCTGTCCCGCTACCTGGTGTAGCTTCATGCTCCTGAATCCTTCCTATTATCCATTCCAAATTGAAGGATTCCAGGATCATTTCTTTGGCCATGACGTAGCAACACACAGCAGCTGCCAGGAGAAACATGAGACCCACACAGATATTCTCCCTCTCAGGAACCGGATGCACTTGCATATAATTTATGCACTACAATATATGTAAATAAAGTCAATTAGGTAATTAGAGGAATTCAGTGCAAATCTTTTGAGTTTATCTTAAGAATTTCAAGTAATTAATATGATTAGGAAACAGTACATCAAATCTAAAAGCACACAAATTATTTTCCTTTAATGTATATGTATTATCCTCACCCAGCTCTAAGTACTTCTACCATCATTAAGGTGCTGGAAAGCAGCACTCCAAATTCAACTGTGAAAAAAGGGCATAACTAATAATAACAAAAACCTCTAGACTTGCTTTAACTTGAATTTTATATACGAACCCTGTCATTTAGAAGGAAAAATCCCAAACCAAAGAGCAGTGCCAATATGGCAGCAGGAATCTTAAGCCTATCTGCCAGGCAGCCTTTGTTCCTCTGCTACTCTATTATGACAAATTCCAAGGACTCCAAGAGCAATCTGCCAGCAGCACAAGCCCACCTTCAGCACCAGGATCTGCTCCAAGGAAGAGGCAACCATCTGAAACGTTTCAAACCAACCTAGGAATAGTTTTTTGCCACAGTGTTTATGTACAGACACGCCTTGGTCAAAGGCGTGCTGGTATTAGGAGCAAGCTCAAGGAAGCATGAAAAACCCAGGGAGTGGGAAAAAACACCTCTGTAAAGGCAGATGATACAGCAACTGACTAAGCAAAGGGCATGGTTTTACACTGTCAGAGGGCAGGGTGAGATGGGATACTGGGAAGGAATTCTTCCCTGTGAGGGTGGTGGTTGCCCAGAGAAGCTGCGGCTGCCCTTGGATCCCTGGAAGTGTTCAAGGCCAGGCTGGACAGGGCTTGGAACACCCTGGGATAGTGGAAGGTGTCCCTGCCCATGGGATGATTTTTAATGTCCCTTCCAATCCAAACCACTTCAAGATTCTACCCCAACACAGTTATTTATAATAAATTAATTACACCGGATGACAAGAACCGTAACCCACAGATTGCATTTTTATTCTATAAATCAGCTTTCAGCTCAATACTGCACTTGCTTACTATACATCAGTTTTTCCAGATCAGTTTGAAGGGGACATTATAAACACACAGACCAGTCACATCCCTGTAATCTGAGCATCTTTGAGTTCCTTTCCACTGTGAACTCCCACAAATAACCAATGTCAGAGGCTGTCCTAAGACATCCTGAGTGTCCTGCTTCCAAAGCAGTATTTCCAAGAATGCACATTACAACAATTCTCATGGGCAGCTTGTATTTCTTAGAACACTAATGATGCAGCTTCAGTTATGCAATCCTACAGATATAACTGCACTGCCCCTGAAAAGGGCAATTCCTGCTCCCCCACCTCAACCTTATGAGTTCCTACTACCCGGTGCCAAGAATAAGGCTCATTTTGCCACGTAAAAATTTAATTTTTTGTCAGAAAATAACACTATATAACATGTACTCTCCCCAACCACACTGACTGCCTAGGGCTTGCAGAGGGAAGGTACAGCCAGGGGCAAAAAGATCATCACCCCTTGGCAGCATTGATTTCTGCTGGGTTAAAGCTACCTGAACTAGCACCTAAGATTAGAAATTGCAAGAATCCATGACCAGTGCAAAGCTCTCCATAGCCAGTACATATCTTAGCCCAATATTAGAGCATCTCTCGTGTGCTTCCAGCTTTTGCTGGTGAATTTCAACAAATCAAACCCATCTTTCCCATTCTATAACATGAATTATCCTCTGCTGTCACTTGTGTCTTGAGAACCTGCACATATTAATGCTTAAATAAGAGGAGAAAGCAGTTCACCTCCTGCCCTTTCAGCAGAAGAAAGGTCCCATTCTCCCTGACCTTCCTCAAGCACAGTGGGGAAAGGTTAAAGCCAGAGTGCACGAAATGGGCATTTCACTCCTCTTTAAGGAGCTATTTCACAGCAAAGTGACAGTTCAAGACAAGCTTGACTTGCAGAACGCTCTTTCACAGAAATCAAACATCTGGAACCCTGCTCACCTCGCTTGGGTTTTGGGAAGCTCTCGTGCAGCCGGAAGACGACGCGCTCCACGAAGTGCTGGATGTCGCACTGCTCCGGGCCCCGCACAAACACCATCCAGTCATGGGTGAACCCTTCCGTGGTCGGCTTCTTCCTCAGCTGGGCTCGGTGCCCCAGCTCCAGCTTCACCTGCACCGTGCACTGTGTGGGGACAGAGGCAGGAACATAAGCAAAGAGAACACAAAACCTCGCTGGAAGGCACTGGATCCACCAGGGAACAAAACAGCCCCATGGAGGGAACAGCCTCATACCAAAAAACGGTGTTATCAACAGCAAAGGTGTCACAAAAATAGCTCCCAGCACCAGCTTCATGCCTATTTTCTTCCTAATATTAACATTGCAGAGAAAGCATGCTCTAGAAGAGGAATTGGTTTTTCTGCCTCACTTATCAGTTAAATTGTCAGCAAAGTCCTAATTGAGGAATCTTTATTTCTAGAAAGTGTCAGAGACAGAACTTGATGTTCACAGCTTACAGAATTCACAGCACTGACAGAAAACTCATCTTGAAACAGGAAAAATCAGACCATGAATTGGTGGTTTATGATATTCTCTAGAATATATCACTCACCAGAAGAAAATTATGTTTCCTGTATTGTTCTAAATATATTTTATTATCACACTTTCAAAAACCAAGTTAACATATCTGCCTGTACAATGTCCAACACTAACCTGACCTAATTCTGATTTGCACTCCTGAATTCTGCTCTGATCACTGAGTAACAGAGAAGGTGTATTCCATGTCTGACTCAAAGCACAAAAATCCCATTAAATGTCCTAAAAACCAAATTAAATTAATGGTGAAAATCCACACAGCATTGTAGACTTCACAGCCAGGAGAAAGGAAATGAATTAAACAGATGTAAAAGAGGAAAGGCAAATGAGATTCAGACACAAGATAAATCAAGGAAATCTTAGGGCCACATCTGTAGACAGGGAACAACACTCAAGGTACCTGACTTTTGTGCACATTTGTTACACAAACCAGAGCAGCAGCAGCGATTCCAAACTAAACCTAACAAAATCCAGCTTCAGCACCAGCAGGCTCACACAAAAAAAGGGGCTGGTTTTAGTCCCTACCTCATTCTTCACTTCAGGCTTGAAAATAAGTGTCTTGTTCTTCCTAGCAAGTCCCAATTACCATTGGGAGAGGCAGCATTATTTGTCATTACCTACATTACATGTTGACCTGGAGCCAAACCAAGGGCATGTTAGACAATGAGCAGGGAAAGAGAAAGCTTCCTGAGCTCCAGACAAATGTTTAGAGAAAGTATCATCCTTATTTTCCCACTGACAAACTGCAGCAAGGAGTATAATCACAATTAATGCTCAAAAAATATTTTGCATCTCCAGCGTGACATTTTTTTCCAGACCGTTGTGAATACTCGCTGAAAAAGCACAAGTAACTCCATCTCAGCCTTCTTGTCTTTGTAAGAAGCTCTCACTGGAGGTCTGCAGAGCACCAGGCATCAAAGCCTGACCTCCCAAATTGCAGTCCAGTTCCAATTTCAACCATAAGCCTTAACACGCTCTTTCAGGCAGTTTAAATCTTCCCAGCAAAATACCTCCAGCCACCCAATGCATCAATCCTAAGGCTGGGGGACAAACTGATCTAATTAATTCCTTCAGCATTAGTACTACAGCATTTCTTTGGGATACCCTCCTCTGCAAGTTCTCTTGGCAGACCATTTTTTTCCTGTTCTTAAAGCTTATCTACAGCAGCTCCACCTCGCTCCTGCTCTAAGAAGCAAGGCCCAGGGCCGGCTGTTCTTTCATGTCGCATTAAGGGCTGAGAAGAAAGGCAAGGTGTGCTCCACTCCGAGCACAGCAATCCCTCCAACGCTGCAAAAGCATTATGTGGAGCCAGCCTGCCGAAATCCTAAGCTCACATTGGAGTGTGCCTGCAGGCCTGCTTTATCTGGGATGCTTCCCACAGTGTTCACATCCCCTGAGCCAGGCAGTGCCGCAGCCTCACGTTATCGATTCCATAATTACCCTTTAAATCCTGCTACTGTTGCCAGTTACTACCCCTCTCCTGAGAAGTGCAAATGACTGTCAGGCTACAAAATCTGCCTTTCCCGAGTTGAAACGGCTGAGAAATTGGAGCTGAGAACCAGATGGGGCTGTGTGGAAGAGACCGAAATTAAACATAAAAGAGAACTGTTTAACTGAGAGTGAAAGTTGTACTTGCTGCACTCCTCACACCCCGCTCCAATTAACAATCGCTGTGAATTAAGCTAGAAGTTGAAACACATTTGAAAATAAGATCTCCACACGTAACCAGCATCCAAAGTTGCTCCGCTGAAAATGGAGGGTTTTTTTCCTTTTTTTCCAAGCGTGTCTCTCAACAAAGGGAAATCAGGATCCTATTCAAACAATTTGTAATAATACAAAGGAGCCTGCTTTCAACTTCTCAATAAACATTCTGAAGGCTGCTCTGCTTTTTGTTTGATGTGCTAATTGCCTGAAAGCCATCAGCAGCTCCCATTCCCGCTCCTCCGGGTGATTATCCGGGATAGCGGGGCTCATTCCTGATCCTCAGCCCGGGAGGTACCTGTTACCCGCTCCCCGTACACAAAAGGTTCCCCATTCACATCACCTCAGGTAAACTTCCCACGTCCATCCTGGAACCCCCCGGGCCGGCGATGACTCTCCCGGTGGCATTAACCCTTCCCGGTGGCATTAACCCTTCCCTGCGCGGTTCTGGGGGGATCGCCCCGCCGGCACCTCCCACCCCGGCAATAATCCCAGACAGGAATTTGCGGGAAATGCTGCTCACACCCCCCGCCGCGGGCAGGGCTGCAGCGGCCGCCCATGGAGGGAAGAGGGTTGAGACCCCCCCCGCAAAAAGGGTGTGGGGAGGTGTCCCCGCTAAATGGGATTAGGAAGGAGGTGTGTTCCCAAAGGGAGGTGGGAAGGAGGTATGCCCATCAAAGGTGTGTGATGTGCCCCCCCAAATGGGATTGGGGAGATGTGGCCCCCAAAAGGGTGTGGGGCAGAGTTGTGTGCCCCAAATAGGGGGTGTGGAGGAGGTGTGCCCCCCCAATGGGATTGGGGAGATGTGTCCACCCAAAAGGAGCGGGAAGAAGGAGATGTGCCCCCCAAATAGGACTGAGGGGATGTGTCCCCCAAAAAGGGAGTGGGGAGAAGGTGTGCACCCACCCAAAAGCGGGGTGGGGAGGAGGTGTGACTCCCCCAAATTGGACTGAGGGGATGCGCCACCCCCAAAAGGGTATGAGGAGGAGATATTCCCCCTGCATGGGGGTGTGGGGAGGGGGTGTGCCCCCACAAACAGGTGTGAGGAGGACGTGTACCGCCCAAATGGGATTGGAGAGGAGATGTATCCCTGCAACAGGGTGTGGGAAGGAGAAGGTGTGCCCCCCAAATGGGACTGAGCAGGAGATGTGCCCCCCAAAAAGGACTGGGGAGGAGATGTGTCCCCCAAAAGGGATTGGGAAGGAGATGTGCCCCCCACAAAGGGATTGGGGAGGAGAGGTCCCCCTTAAAGGGCGTGGGGAGGACATGTGCGCCCTAAATGGGAGGATATGGAGGAGGTGTGCCCCCTAAAGAGGATGCAAAGAGGAGATATGCCCCCCCAAAGAGGGCGATGCCCCCCAACTCCCCCATTCCCGAGGACGCGGGCGCCCCCCCCAATTCAGAGCCCCCTCCCGGGGGCCCCTCCCCGACATGCCCCCTCTCCAAGGGGGGGGCGGCACGCCCCACCCCTCGGCACGCGGGAGCGGCGCTCCCCTCACCTGATTGCCATGGCTGGGCACAGCAGCGCCGCGGGCCCGCTCACTCGCTCCCGCCGCCGCGGCGGTTTCGCTGCCCGGTCGGCGGGGCGGGGCGGGAGAGAGAATCTCTTCCCCCGCTCTCTCCCACGAGCGAAGCCGCTCTGTCCGTCCCCCACCCCCCTCCCACCGCCTCGGCCGCTGCCTGCTCGGTCGCGGCCCTCACGGCCCCGCCGCCGCCTCATTGTGTGTCACTCCAAGCAGCGCCAGCCCCGCGCCCGCCCCGCGGAACCGGAAACCGCCTCAGCGCCACAGCGGCCCCGCGCGCCGCCAATGTCCGCGCGCCGCACGCCGCGGGACGGGGCCCCGCCCATCTGCCCGTGATGGACAGTGGTCTCCACCAATGAGCGGCGGGCGGCTGCGCGGGTGGCGGGTCTGTGGGCGGGGCCAGCGCTGTGGGTCAGGCGGGGCGGGAGCGGGGTTCGGCCGCCCCCCTCAGCCCCGTGTGGGGCGATGCGGCGGCTCCTCCGCGCCCGCTGCCCGCCCGCTGCCGTCCCCGGTTCTGTGCCCCGGTATGTTCCTCTTAGTGCACAACCAACACCGGGAGAAGGCGTGTGGGCCTCGTCGTGCGCTCGCTGCCGCGCCATCCCGCCCCTTTCTCCCTCCAATCCCGCCCTCGGTCCACGCTTCTCGCCCGTGTGGTAATTCCCGACACAAATGAGCCGGGAACAAGGGGGAAAGAGGGAAGCCGCAGCTCCCGGGATGGCCGGGCAGGGCTCGCCTTGTTCCCCGCAGCCTCGCTCCTTCCTGCGCCTTTTTTCTCTCCGTCTCTCCCTCCCTCATGTTCCCCCGTCTCATATTCCCCCTCGCTGTCCTTCATTTTCCCTCAGTGCTCCCCTTTTCCCCCTGCCTATCTCTCATTTCTCCTCAGTTTCTCTCATTTTCTCTTGTTCTTCCCGTTTCCCCTCGCGCCTTCATTCTCCCTTGTTCTCCCTTATTTTTCCTTTGCTCTCTCTCGTTTCAGTTGCCCTCACTCTCCCTCATTTTCTTTCAATTTCTTTCCTTTTCCCCTCAGTTTCCTTCATTTCTCCCATCAGTCCTCCCACATTTTCCTCTCAGTTTCCATTTTCCCCTTGGTGTCCCTCATTTTTCTTTCTGTTTTTCTCCTTTCCCCTCATTTTCCCTCCTTTTCCCCTCAGTCTCCCTCACTTTACCCCCTCCATTTTTATTTTCCCTTCAGTCTCCCATGTTTTCTCTCATTTTTCCCCTTCAGTCTCATTTTTTTTCATATTCCCTCCTTTTCCTCTATTTCCCTCCCATCTTTCTCATTTCCCCCTCAGTTTGCTTCATTTCCCTGTCATTTTCTTTCCTTTTCCCCGTCAAACTCCCACATTTCTTCCAAGTTTCCATTTCCCCCTTATCTCACACATTTTTCCCCTGAGTCTCCCTCATTTCCCTCCATTTATCTCCGTTTCCCTTTGGTCTTCCTTGTTTTTTCCCCTCAGTCTCCCTATTTATGTTTTTCTCCTTTCCCCTTCAGTCTCCCAGATTCTCCTCCTCAGTTTCTCTCATTTTCCCCTCAATCACTGTTATTTCTCCCTCAGTCTCACACATTTCCTCTCTGTTTCCATTTTCCCCTTGGTCACCCTCTTTCCCCTCATTTTTTCCCCTTGGTCACCCTCTTTCCCCTCAGTTTTTCCCCTCAGTCTCCTTCATTTTACTCCTAAGTTTCTCTCCTTTTTTCCCTTTACTCTCCCATATTCTTTCTTAGTCTCACACATTTCTCCTCCTTCCCCTCAATTTTCCTCTTAATCTCCATTATTTCTCCCCTCAGTCTCACACATTTCCTCTCAGTTTCCATTTTCCCTTCAGTCACCCTCATTCCTCTCATTTTTTCCCTCAGCTTCCTTCATTTTGCCCCTCAGTTTCTTTCCTTTTTCCCCCCTCACTCTCCCATATTCCACCTTAGTTTCCCCCTCATTCCTTCAATTTTCCCTTCAGTCTCTCCCATTTTTCCCTCAGTTTCTCCC
>VKON01000192.1:92094-124291 GCA_009741485.1 Malurus cyaneus samueli | reverse complement strand
GTTTTAAGTGACAAGTTATAGCTCTCAATTTTACCAACCCTAAATGAATGCAGGACTTATCCTTACAAGCGCAATTGGTAACTCTTTCCGAGCAAACTCGCTCTGAATTTTTTTTTCTTCATGCAACTTTCTTGTTTGGAATAGTTTGTTGATCTCTGTGAGGCAGCAGAAAACCCCCGTGTTAGCCAATAACTCTGTGTGTCGCTGACTGATCGCCACAGGCAAGGATTAATCGGTTCCCAAATCGTTCTAAAGAGCCACTTTACCTCATCAACCTGATAGAGGATATTAGCCAAGCAAAATGCTTAATCGCTTCAGTTAACAACAACAACAACAAAAAAGAGCCTGATTTGGGTTCCTTTAAGTGCTCCGGTTTTCATTTTCCATGTTTCTGTCTGATGCAGTCCCAAGAGACATCTCCTTGGACGGTCCCTTTTCTTCTCCATTGAGACAGGGCCTCTTTCTCTGGGAGTTCTCATTGATATCTTTAATTGTGAACATTATTCCCATGCACGTGACTCTCGGGTCTAAATCTTTTATTTTCTACCTCCCCATCTCGGCTATTCACTCACAGCCTCATCACAGCCCTTGGTGGTTACGTGCTCCCCAGGCTGAATATTTCCTGGGAATGTCTTCATCTTTCCCAAATTTGCTGTTGCTCTGCTGAATTTCCACCTTGTGCAAGAGCTGTTGTTCAGACACACCAGACCCTGAGCTTTTTCCTGAAAAATTCCCCATTACTTCCTCTGAAACATCATTAGAATTTTCTTTTTAGTTTAATTTCCATCAATGGCAATTTTTTTCCATGCCTTTATTTTTGCCCAGCCTGGTGTTAATGGTTGTTTTTGCACTCTCCTGCTTCAGCACAGCCGTCTTTACTTCTGCATTGCACATTGGTCACTCCTCCAACTTTCAGCGGCAGGATCTGAGCAAAAACTTGGACACTTCCAAGATGGGAAACCCAGAGCCAAGTGCCTCAGCTTCCACACGTATGCTGGCAGCCCGATAAATGGACATTAAACCACATTTTACTGAAGTATTGTGGTGTCCCATTTGGGGTAAGCACCACCTTGTGCTCCAAGCATTCTCTGCTGGGACAAGTATTTTGGAGCTGGACTTTGCTTATCCTCGTGGATCCCTTCCAGCTCAGGATATTCGATGAAGTGGCGTGAATGGATTAATTTAAAATGTGCTGGGGTGGCTCTTTACATTCAACTGCGAAAACACTCAAGGAGAGAAATTCCTAGAACCAGCCTTTGCTCCGCTAGCAGTTCCCAGCCTGAACCGTTTCCAGCGCAACCACTGATCAAACCTACCCCCGATTTTCTTTTCAAGCTCCCCTCAAAAAGAAAAAAATCCCAGCCAAGGGTAGAAAATTTGCCAGGCTCTTTGGGAGGGTGTTGGGGTGCTGGGGATGCCGGAGCCAGCAGCCATCCAGGCTTCTCCAAACTCCTCATTTTGCAGGGAGATCTCGAGCTAACGAGCTGTCAGCCGAGTGCCTTCGCACCCGAGGCAGCCGTGGGCTGAGCTCCTGGTTCTTTATACCTATTCCAGCAACTTCTGGGCTTTGCAATAAGCGTCTGCAAATCCAATTAGCGTCTTTCTTTGTGGCACTGGATGCTGGCAGAGATCCGCTGTGCTGCTGCCATCTACAGTAGGGCCAGTGCCAATGGATAAGAAACAGCTCTGATTTGCATATTCAAATATGCAAATGAGACACGACAGCTCTCCTTCATTTTTTGTTTGGGTTTTTTTTTTATTTTTTTTTAAATTTTATTTTTCTTTCCAGAGTCTTGCCTCAAAGATCCTTGTCTTGGACTGAAAGGTGTGTGTTTAATCTGGCTTGGCCTGTGGTAGGGGACCATGCCAAGGGCTGGTTCTGTCCCGTGAGAGTTGGGGATGATGGAAAATAAAGTGGAAAAAAGACTTTGCACTGTGCTTATCCCTGTCTTGGCCAGGAATGGGAAAGATTTCGGGGGTGTTTTCCCAGGTTCCAGCCCTGGGAAAGGACAACACGTTCTTTCTCTCCCCTGCCTGTGCACACCATGGATGCTTTAGGGGGTGAACGTGGCTGTTCCTGGGGATGTGAGTGAAAGAGGCAACAACTGAAGTGCTGAGAGCAGATGAATCCCAGTGCTCCAGTGGGGAAAGTCCTGACAGAACAGCCCACACTCAGGTGTCCCTGTCACCTGGGGCAGGACTGGCTCTTGGGATGCTCTGGGGTGCAGTAACTGCAGATGAAACTGCTCCTCGAGGCACCTCGTCCCTCCCTCTGCTCCATTTCTCTGCAGGAGCACAGCACTGACACCCCCAAACACACACACAACCCCCACCCTCCCCAGCAGCCTCTCCAGACCATTCTCATGCAGCCCAACATGCCTGAATTACTCATTTTTTTTCAGCAAAAGTTCTCTCCTGTAGGTTCAGCATCCCTCACTGCAAGGTGGGCTGTACATTGACTGTACATCGACTGCAAGTCCCTGTCGTGGTTTTATATGTCTGTGCTTGTGGCTTGCCCTTCCTGTCCCTGGAGAAACAAGTTTGTTTCACTGTTTTTCATCATTCATTATTATTTTCTCATTACTAATTTAGTTGCAGCCTTCCCTGCTTCCACTCTTGCACTGAAGACCAGGACTTCTGTGGTCAGTCTGGGCTCTGAGTGGCTTGGACAGCAGCCAGGGAACAAGCAAGGCTGATTCCAGCACGGAAAGAATCAGGCAGTGTAGAAAAATGATCATCTTGTAATAGCTCTGAGGATTTAAAGATTAAGACACAAACCTCACATTGAAGCAGGGTTTCTCTGAGAAAATTCTCTCTTCCACTTTGTGTCCATGAGCAACGTGCCTGAGTGGAAAGATCCCTGAGTTCCCCTGGATGTCAGTGATTTCACTGCCTTCTCTTACAACTGCAAAATGATCACAGGGGTCTTCATCTATTTCTGCAAAGCACAACCCATGAGCCAAGCACTCCATGGTGTTCCCAAGATGAGCAAACCTGCAGTCAAAACCCAGAATTGGTGATATTTAGGTGAGAAGGGGCAGAGATCTTTCCCCTGGTGTGTACCAAGGTTTTGCTAACCACAGTGACATGTCCTTGACAGTGTGCAGCCCCTGAAAATGTCCTCAACCTCAAGCTGAGACAGGATTTGTTTCTCTGATGGGTCCTGGGTTTCTCTGGCACAGGGTCACCTCAGGGGTGAGTGAGGGCTGCAGCCACGCTGGCTCATGGTTTGCTAATCAACACTGTGATCCCTGCAGGGAATCCTGTGCTTGTTCCAATCAGCTGTTAACCCCAGCAGTGTTTATTCTTCTAAAAAATGATTTTCTTTCGCCTGTTGTCTGCCTTCCCCTTCTGCAGTTCACACTCCACACTGCAGTGTTCACAGAACATATTTAACACTGGTGTAGTGTAGCAAAAGCCCAGATTGTTAATAACCAAAAACTCTGATTGCCAAAAAGATACTCCTAGCAACTACTAGCTGCATCTGGGAAAAATTACAGACAGCTTGGAAATTCTTTAGTTCCTTATTAATGAAGGACTTTGAAAAAAAAAAAAATCCAACCCACACTATAATACAGTTTAGCTTAACTAAGTTCTTTTGTGCCTGAGGAAAATCTAAATTATAGCATGCTATAGCTACTGAAAAATGCAGAAGGATTTAAATGTACAATAACCCTCCGAACCAGAAGGAAGAGGGAAAATTTTCTTCGCAAGTGGGAACACAATGAGAATTTATTTTATTCTCTCTGGGTATTTAGTGCTGGTGAAAAGAGCCAGATGAATAGTCCCAAACACGTCACGTCCCTTGCAGATGCGACATGAGCAGCACAGGCGTTCTCGAACTGCCCCGCCAACGTGATGCAGTTCTGAATGAGCAGCACCAGCTTTCTGGGGGAGAAAGGAGCCTGTCACCATTCAGCCCCTGACCCCTCTGCTCCAGGCTGCTAATGAAGGGGCCTCATTAACACCAAAGGTGAGGTTGGCATTATAATGTGCTGCCGGAGTGACACCCATCAATCCATTTTGTTGTCTACTGAGCTGAGGGCACTTCTCCTTGTGCTCTGCAGACAGAGGTCAGCTTTGGCCAAGTGATGTCACAGCCTGGTGGTGCCAGAGCTGGCCAGAGCTGCCACAAGGAGGATTTCACCAGCTGGATTTGTCCCAGGCTGAACACAAGCTGCTGGCACAAGGACAGCTGGAGAAGACAGGCCCAGGCACCTCGTGTGCCCACTGGAGCAAGCACAGTCATGGGACAATAGCAGAGAGGGAGATTCCCTGCTGAAATCGGTGTCTGCTCTGCACAGGGCTGCTTTTGGCTGCTGCCAAAGTCTTTGAAAGGTGCTCACCTGCATGCTGGGAGTCCCCACCTTCTGACTGGGCAGGGACACCTTTAGGCCACTGAAAAATACCAGATAGGGGAAAAAATAGCTTGAAAAACAGAACTTGATAGGAAATCAGTAGGGAAGCCTGTTCTGAGTTGTGCACTGGATTGAAGAGTCCAAAAAGTGAGTGGGAATTACCATTGCCCAGAGCAGCTGTGGCTGCCTCTGGATCCCTGGAAGTGTTAAAAAAAAGTGTGGATGTGCCCGTTGGTTTAAATCGTGATTTAAGTGGTGCTGCTGTTGGGTTGATGGTTGGACTCGATGATCTTAGAGATCTTTTCCAAGCTGAACGATTCTGTGATTGTATGAAATTAATTTGAATTTCTGGGTTTTTTCGTGGCTTCTGGATCAGCTGCTCCCATGACAGATTCCACTAAACTGTTTTTTCTGGAATGGTATAAAAAAGAGATTTCACCTGTCTGCAAGCAGCTGCAGGACGGGTTGTCACATATGCAAATGTATGCAAATCACCCCTGCTCTACCTGGCTCAGGTACGATACCAGCTCAGATAGTGCCCCACGCTGCAGCAGGGACTATGCCAATGTGCCTGTGACTCAGGGCACTTGGCTGGCACTGCCAGGCTGAAATTCAGCCCACTGAAACTTCAGTTTTATCGCTGCCATCGTTACCTGTGAGCCAGGAGTGCCCCTGATTGCACCAAAGCCATTTTTTAGCAGCCTGGCACATCTTGAACACCTTGGAGCTGGGTTTTGTTGCATAAAAGCACAGTCGGTGCAGTTTCAAGGGAGTCAGGTTGGAATCTAAAGTGACAAACACATGACAAACACTGTTTTGACCAACACAGGGAGAACTGAGAGTTGTCACTGTGGAGGCAGAGCTGTAACAAATTCTCTCCCTGTGTTATTCAACCATCAAAATAAACCAAGTAATACCCTCTCATGAGCAAATGCACTTATAAAGTTATAAATCATCAATATTTGAGCTGAATGAAGGACACAATCAATTTGGACCCATTTCATGCAGTTTTGGAAATGCACTGTGTAAACACTGCAGATGCAGGCCGCTTGGTTTGGGTGCCTGGACATTTTTATAGGGCAGGAAATCTATTTTAAATACGTGCGAAATGTGTCACGAAACATCTGACATATGTGGGAAACATATTCCTGCACCGGCTGGGCAGTGTGTGAGGTCGCTGGGGAACAGCTTGAAAACAGCCATCATTTGCATATGGATCTGGAGTTATTTATTTGGTGACACCATCCCAGGGGATGAGGGGCACGTCCCAGGTCTCTGTAGGTCACAGGCGATGTCAGGGGTGTTGAACTTGTGAGGAGTAAAATTGTGAGAGCAAATACACGCAGCCGAAGTGTTTGTGCCTGGAAATTTTTGTTTGATCCTCGTGATGAAGTTTTGTGGAGGGTAAGAGGCAGGAAGAGGGGAATAATGTTATTTTGGACTCTATGCTGTGTGATATTTTAATCATTTGGAGTCACAAAATGTCTCAAGGTGAAAGGGACCCACAAGGATCATCCAGTCCATCTCCTCACCCTGCACAGACACCCTAAAAATCCCACCCTGAGAACATTTGGGCTGGAAGGGACCTTAAAGAGCATCTAATCCCAAATCTAATGGAATTAACTGTGTAAGGATGGTAAATGTTATTTAATATGACATGGGTAAATCTTGAAGCCTGATAGGATGATTCATGATGAACAACACATGCAACTTGTTGCCATTTTTGCTCCGTTTCACAGATTTGGGTTTGATTTCATTTGTCAGTGCTCTGGTGGATGTTAATACTTGGCAATATTAGGATAGCAAACAGAAAAATCTCACATATATTAATTCCTGCATTTTCACACCACAGATCTTCATTGATTAATTTTTAAATTGGTCTCCGAAAGCACTTAGTGAGATATTGCAATTTGCACTTTATTGGCATTACATGGCACTATTCCTGGCTCCAGCTCAGCAAAATACATTCTTAAGTGTAAGTGCCATTGATATCAATGGAATTATTCATATTCTTAAAATTAAACATATGCTTAAACATTTCAGTGAACTGAGACAGCTGGTCTCTTGTTGAAGGCCTATCTAAATAAATGCAGCATTGATGGCAGATTGTGAAATTTATAACCCCGTGCACAACTTCATGTTGAATATTTCAGTATTTCAGGTAGATCTTTGCCTTTTGTTAAGTTTTTGTGCCAGTGAAGCAAAGTGTGACATTCCAGGACAGTGCAGTTTTAGATTTGAACACCTCTGTGAGGATAGTATAACTGAGCTCATGGAAAGGGACAGGAACAACTGAGTGTTCATGGAAAGTCAACAAAAAAAAAAAGTGGAGACTGACCCTAATTGAAACCATGTTTTGAGCTGTAATGGGAAGGCACAGAAGAATTAATCCTTCCATTTTAGGTATTTTGATAGCAGCCATTAATAGAGTTGAAGCTTTTTGAACCACTTTACTAGCCAGAAGGGAGCTACTTGTTTTTCTTTTGCCAGCAGCAGTGAGAATGTCTTCCCAAGTGGAACCAAACCATGGGGGTTTATAGAAACAGCTGAAGAGATTATTTGATCTTTTGATTAAAACCTCATTTTTTTGTCAGCTGGTTTATTTGTCCAGGTAATGGTTGTGCTTCTCCTTCCCCATGTGTCTGTGATCCCTGGCTGTGAGAACTCAGCAGAAGGCCCCAGGCAGGGACAGTGACAGTATTCCCTGTAATACAGAATTCCCCATCAGCTAATAAGGACCTGATAACTTCCACCAGTCCAGAGCAGCCATCAATATCTGGGAAATCCTGGTATTTATGGCTTATTTTGTCTTCTAAGAAAAGTGGACAGCAGGATGTAGTGAAAACAGTGGGGAAAACAAAAAAAAAAAACCAAACCCAACCAACCAAACAAACAAAACCACAAAAAAAAAGCACAATATCTTTCCTAGCAGTTGTGAAGTGGGTGTGACAGGATTGCCAGACCCCGAGTTAGAAATCCTGTGTCAAACCCCAAAGGTTACACTGAGAGTTGAAAGGACAAGACTTTTAAAGGCAATAATTCTTAGAGCTTATCTCTTTCCTTCCTGGCTTTCTCAGCCCTTTGTGTTCATGGTTTCAAACTTTTGACTGCAGACACAGGAGATTAAAACTAAACACAAAATCAAAATCGAATCAATGTTGTTTCACATGACTCCAGCAGAAGTTCCTTAAATCAATCCTGAAGATTGCCAGGCTGGCATTAAAACCCCACGGCTGAGTGACATCCAGTCCCTGTTTCAAAACTACCCTGTCCTTTCTCTCTGAGACACTTAACAAATAAAGATCTTTTCCAAAAGGCATAAGCGACACTTCAGTGAAGCAATTTCTTTTCCTGGCATTGTTAAGAGTGGGGACTGAGTTATTATTAATTACTTTTGCATTATTTATGCAGGTCTGTGAATGTGCAATATCTTTTACAGATAAATCATCCTGCATTGCAAAGTTTCCAGTCTGCCAGCCAAATCCTGGGAATCTGAAACAGTGGGAGGCAACTGGTACAGCAAAACAGGTAAATGTTAATCCTTGATGCTGCAGGACTGGTGCCTTATCAAGGTTCTTCTTTCATTTGTGTTGCAATTGCAACCAAACACACTCAACTGATGCTGTTGTTTCCCAACCTCTTTAATCTGGCATCGTCTCACAGGAGCAACCTCCATCCTCTTCCTCCTTCCTACTCCTTCTCTTGCCTCTTTTTTTTTTATGGTTTACTCAGAACCAAAGCAGGGAAATGTGGCAAAAATAAGAGGTTTCTTTTTGTCCAGTCCCAGCCCAGACCCCTGAGCAGGGGGGGTTTGCAGATTTTCTTGCCCTGCCTTTTCTGTGCTGAGCTGGTGTCACACCCATCACACACCCACACAGCCGAGGATCCCGGGGCACAGGGAACCCTCAGAACACCCCAGGGTGTTGAGCAGGATCCCTTCACCCTCTAAGGAGTTCTCCATTCACTGTTCTGCCCATCCCTGCCCTTCATCCCCCTGACAATTTTTAGGGGTGTTTGTCAGCTCTGCCCCACAAGCTGCAGCCGTGACTCCCTGGCAGGAAGGACAGAGCATCCTCAGCAGCTCGGATCTTTTGGAGGTGCAAACCCAGCCTCAGGTGATCCTGTGCAGCCCTGGAGATGTCCAGACCACCGTCACACGCTGGTTTTAGGGCTGCTTTGCTTTCTCAGGCTGCAGCCCCGCTCGGAGCAGGAGGCCCTGCCTCGGGCGCTGCCGCCCTTTTAAAGCTGCTTTGTGGGTTTCTTTTCTTTTCTCTCTTTCTTTTTTTTTTTTTTTCCCCCAGGTTCCCAGGGCTGGGGATTCAGCTTCTGGCCTCATCCAGAAATCCCCGAGGGTTTCAGATCCCCACGAGGCCTCTCAATGTCTTGATCTGCTTGAATAGGCATTTTTAACGCGGCCCCGGCTGTCATCGGGGCCTGTTACAGTCACTCAACTGCAGCAACATTGTTCTCCCGGCAGCAGCGCCGGGGACACCTCCCTTATTTCCATACTGCACGGGGGGATTTGGCCACCGGGCCGAGCATCCCACCGGGGCTGGCCGGCCGGAGGTGGCCAATTAGCCCCGCTCGCCCGTAACCCAGCCCTTCATCCCCTCGGCCGTTCTCAGCATCCCCAGCCCGCGGGGCTGCTGGCGCCTGTCCATCTCGGCGGGTCCTGCCGGAGGTGAAGGTGACCCCCTTTTCCTGTGCCAGGGGCTCCCTGGCAACGCCGCCTTTTCTTTGGAAGCGGCCTCCTCCACCCCCTGACGGGGCTCGGGGCTGTGAAAGCCCCGCTGCACTTTTGAACTTGCTGCCGGCGCGTTCAGTGGCTGCGCGGGGCAGCGGCGGCGGCGGGGCCGAGCCCAGCGGGGACCCGGTGCAATTGCCCAGAAGTTATTAATAGGCTGGGGAAGAATGTGATGGGCCGGGGAAAGGGTGAGGAGGGGGGAGAGCGGCAGGGAGGGTCAGCGAAAGGGAGACGGGGTGATGAGGGGAGAGGTGGGAGCGGTGGCACGAAGTGAAGACAAAGAGGCGATGAGAGGAGATGGGCACCAGCACGGGCAGATAGGAGATGCGAGTTCCCGGTGCCCTGCACCTTGTGCAGGTGTCCCAGGGGTGGCCGTGCTGGAGGAGAGGTGCCTGACCCCGCTGCCAGGGGATGGAGAGGGCAGAGAGGCCAGGCCAGGGAGTCCAGTCCATGGCAAAGCATCCTCGCAGGATGAAATACTGCTCGGGGTTCATGAGCCAAATTTGCCATCTAGTGGCCCTGGGGACCATTGCAGAGAGAGCCACGAGGAAGCCACGGCTGTGATGCTCTGCCCATCACCTTCTCCTCAGAGATAAAACCCAAAGTGTTCCTGCTTTTTCTGTACTTGTGGGGGCCTAAAAGTGGTCCCTGGAGTGACATTACCCTGTTGTGGCTGCGTTGCAGGGAGTCAGCCTCAGCCACCCTGCCAACCTTGGTGGTCCCCAAAGAAATCCCTGCAGGCTGGCCATGACAAGGCTCAGGGAACAGGAGAGTGTCCCATGGCTGAGAGAGCAACAATGGGGACAGCCTGGGAAGTGCAGCAGTGTCATCCTCTGAGGCTCTACATCTCTTTGTTCCTGCAAAGTTAACAGTGTTTCTATCTAATGTCGTTGAAAATTAGAATCCTGGAATATCTTGAGCTGGAAGGGACCCTCAGGAATCATCAATCCCACCCCTGTCCCTGCCCAGACTCCCCAACAACCCCACCCTGTTCATCCCTGGCAGCGCTGTCCAAACGCTCCTGCAGCTCTGGCAGCCTCGGGGCCGGGACCATTCCCTGGGGAGCCTGGGCAGTGCCAGCACCCTCTGGGGACAGAAGAACCTTTCCTGAGGTCCATCCCAAGCCCTGACACCTCCAGCCGTTCCCTGGGCCCTGCCCTGTCCCAGGCAGAGCTCAGCCCCTGCCCCTCTGCCTCCCCTCGGGAGGAGCTGCAGCCCCCGAGGAGTCTCCCCTCAGTCTCCTCTGCTCCAGCTGAACAAGCCAAGGGCCCTGAGCCGCTCCTCAGACCCTTCCCCAGCTCCGTGTTCCTCCTTTGGCCACTCTCCAACAGCTTTAGATCCTCCTGATCTCGTGGTGCCCAAAGTGCCCCCAGCACCTGAGGTGAGGCTGCCCCAGTGCTGAGCAGAGCAGGACAATCCCCTCCTTCAGCAGGACCATCCTGGCTCCTCACCCTGCCCCCAGACAGCCCTTCCCAAAAGCAGAGGAGTCTCCAAGTTACCTTTGTGTCCTTTGGGGAGTGTCAGAGTTGGGAAGGAACACAGATTACTGCAGGCTGAGGAAGGGGAAGAGCTTGGGGCAGAGCACCCCAGGACCTGGGCCAGCAGAGCCTCTTTTGGGCTGTCACCCAGGATTTCTCCTTATAAAACAGCTGTCCCTAGGTCAGAGAGAGCTTTGGCCACCCTATCTGTGGGAGAGACTGGCAGATGAGAGGATGTGGTGCAGTCAGAGGGAATAAAAAGGCCTTCAGTGCAAATCGGTGTCCACAGCTTTAATGCACAGCTCTCCTGAGCAAGACCACACACATCAATAAATAGAGTTAATAATAATCATTAGAGCAGCCCCAACAAACCCAGCTGTCACCAGTTTGGCCTCAGTGTTCTCCACTGCACCCTTGTCAGCAAGGGGTGCTGGTGCTTGACCAACACAGAGGACACAGAAGCAGCATCGTGTCCCTCCCCTTCTCATGGGGATCAGCTGGAGGAAATCTCCAGTTCCCTGGACACCAGCCTGGGCAGAGCCTTGCAAGGCCCCTGTGGGCTCCCACCCTGCTTCATGCCCGGCCTCAGCTGCTCCCTGCCCCCTCCGCTGGCACACTGCCCCTGTCTGAGGAACAGGAAGGCAGCCGAGATATTCCCTGTGTGAGCATCACACACCCCGTGGCCCAGGCAGGCCTGAGGGCACCCAGCTCTAGCACTGCTTGTGGGGCTCCTCCAGGGTGACGTAGGGCACCACCACAGGCCACGAGTCGCTGGGCCAGTATTCCAGCTTGGGCTTGAACGTGGGCATCTCGTAGCTGACGTCGAAGTAGATGACCAAGGGAAGGCAGTACAGCAGGGACATGGCAATCAGCACGTGCCTGCCGAGGAAACATGAAAAAATGGTTTGGATGGGGGTAACTTTGCCTGCTGGCATGGTCACCAGGAGGCTGGAGCACCCAAAGGTCCCACGAGGGCTGCAGGGAGTGTGGGCCCTGCAGGGTTTGTGCCTACAGGGAAATCCTGGCAGAGCTCTGAGAGCTGAGCTGGGGACAGTTCTGGGTACAGAGGAGCTGGGGTGATGTAGGGAACTCATTCCAACCATTCCCTATTTCCTGGCTGAGTTGTCTGTCCCAGCCACCCCAGTGCTTTGTGAGGATGGATCTGTGCAGCACTTGCAGCCCCACTCGGGCAGGTCAGGTCCAAACAAACCCCTGCCTTTCCCTTTGGCTCTTAAAATTTAACTCCAAGGTCACTGCACTTCACACAGTGCCCTGGGAGATCCACCTGGAGGGACTTCTGGAACAATTTCACTTCCAAAACAGTGCTTGGCTGGTGCAGAGGAGAAAAGGGATGTTAAACAGGGGTTAGGGCTGAATCCTTGGGCTAAGCGAGGAGCAGCATCAATAGTGACAGGAAAGGGGCAGAGGTGGGGAAATAGCACAGCTGAACATCCCATCTCAGCTGTCATTTCTCTGCCGTGGATTTTCAGGCCAGGAAATGTTTGCACTGGGGTTCCTGGAGCCCTTACCAGAAGCTGTGGAAGTAGGGGAAGTTGATGGCCTGCCAGAGCCAGCAGAGCCAGCGGTCACTGATCCAGCTGGTGATGGCCAGCACCCACCACATCACCATGACCGCGGCCATCCGATGAACCCGCCTGTCGTTGCACCTGCAAGGGAGCAGAGTAATCGTTTTGGGAGGAAAGAGGGTTTTAAAGAGGGTTCCTGCCTGAGCATGCAGCAGTGCAAACCCCAGAGAGTTCCTCCTGGAGAATGTTCCTCAGGATTCCACAGGAACTGCAGAAGTGTGGCTCTGGAGAGAGGGTTTCTGACTTTCTGTGAGTGAGGATGATGTTAGGAGATGCCAAAGCCCTCCTGTCTTTCTCTCCAGCCCCACACTACATCCCAAACACCCCACAGAGGGGAAGGAGCTGCAGAGATGGCAGCTGAGAGGGAGAATCATGGAATCATAGAATCGTAAAGCTTGGAAAGACCTTTAAGATCATCAGGTCCACCTCTTAATGCAGCATCACCACCCCGTTCAGCACTGAACCCTGTCCTTGAGTGCCACCTGCACAGGATTTTTGAAAACTTCCAGGGATGATTGTCCCATGGATTGTCCCCACTCTGCATGGCCACCTGGCCATGTGCCCTTCTTGTACCCCAGTACCTGGGGCCCTGCCTGGTCCCTCCCCAGTTTGTATGGCTGGTGAAGACTCAGGCTCAATTCCCTCTTGTGGATGCAGTCACTGCCCTACAGGAGCACAGCTGGACCTGCAGGTGACCCCTGAACCCCCTCCTTACTTCTTGAGCTCCTTCCTGGTCATGTACAGCAGGTGGAGGGCGATGCAGTTGAGGGCGTAGGCATTGAGGGTGGGCTTGACGAAGGACATGAAGGTGCTGATCACGGTGGTGGTCCCAGTCAGCCAGTAGAAATGCTTCCTGGGGAGAATTGGGAGCGAGTGTCAGCACCCCCAAGGCTCACAGGAGGGCAGGGTAAGGATGGGAAAGGTCGTGCTTGTGTCCTGAGAGGGGAAAAGCATCTCCAGCACCTCTTTGCACGTGGCTGAGCTCAGGCTCTGTGGGGTCCTGGCAGGAGGGCGGAGGTAGAGCAGGGGGGCACAGCCTGGAGGGAGAAAGCTCCTGCACTTTCATGGTGATGCCAGGGATGAGCAAAGGCACCGGGCAGCGCTGCACAGGGAAGGGCTGCCAGGCAGGACCGTGCAAACACACCGCTGTGGGCTCCCCGAGCAACAATAGGGCTCCGAGGGGCCTTTCACATGCAAATCCTTCCCAAGGCCCTTCCCTCTCCCCCAGCCGTGTCTCCACGGTGAACTCCCGGTGACCTCCCCTTCGGCATGGGAAGAGCAGCCTCGGAGCAAGGCTTTGAACTGGGCTGGCTCGGAGGGGACATCCTTTGGGTAAAACCCTGCTGGGTTCCAGCTTCTCCCAGTGTCCCCATCCTTTCTGCCGAGCTCCTCCAGCTCAGCCAGCTCTCCCTGCAATGAGGCTGTAACCTGGACTAGGTTGTCCTATAGGAAACCCCCTCAGCCTTCAGGGAAAGCTCTCTGTGAATGACAGGGGGTGCTGGAACAGATTTATGATGTGAGTAATTGGATGTTAATGTTCAGGAAGATTTCATTTCCTAATTAATTTTGAAATTCTCCATGCAAAGTTTCCTTTGCAGTGACACAAACACAAACAGCTCCCGATGAGAGGAGCCCAGCACAGGAGGATTTAGACTTTTCCTCTGTCAGCACCAAAAGAAGGATGGTCTGGTCCTAAAACCACTTGCAGTGACCTCAGAGCTGACCCCTTGCAGAGGAGCTGGGGGATCTGTGGGTCACACACCTCAATGGCAGTGTGATCTGTGGGTCACACACCTCAGTGGCAGTGTGATCTATGGGTCACACATCGATGGCAGTGTGATCTGTGGGTCACACACATTGATGGCAGTGTGATCTGTGGGTCACACACATTGATGGCAGTGTGATCTGTGGGTCACACACCTCAATGGCAGTGTGATCTGTGGGTCACAGTCACACTCGATGGCAGTGTGATCTATGGGTCACACCTCGATGGCAGTGTGATCTATGGGTCACACACCTCGATGGCAGTGTGATCTATGGGTCACACACCTCGATGGCAGTGTGATCTGTGGGTCACACATTGATGGCAGTGTGATCTGTGGGTCACACATTGATGGCAGTGTGATCTGTGGGTCACAACATCGATGGCAGTGTGATCTATGGGTCCACACCTCGATGGCAGTGTGATCTGTGGGTCACACATTGATGGCAGTGTGATCTGTGGGTCACACATTGATGGCAGTGGATCTGTGGGTCACACCTCGATGGCAGTGTGATCTGTGGGTCACAACATTGATGGCAGTGTGATCTGTGGGTCACACACTCAGATGGCAGTGTGATCTGTGGGTCACACACAGTGGCAGTGTGATCTGTGGGTCACACATCGATGGCAGTGTGATCTGTGGGTCACACAATTGATGGCAGTGTGATCTGTGGGTCACACACATCGATGGCAGAGTGATCTATGGGTCACACAATTGATGGCAGTGTGATCTGTGGGTCACACAGATCGATGGCAGTGTGATCTATGGGTCACACATTGATGGCAGTGTGATCTGTGGGTCACACACATTGATGGCAGTGTGATCTGTGGGTCACACACATTGATGGCAGTGTGATCTGTGGGTCACACATCGATGGCAGTGTGATCTGTGGGTCACACATTGATGGCAGTGTGATCTGTGGGTCACACATTGATGGCAGTGTGATCTGTGGGTCACACACATCGATGGCAGTGTGATCTGTGGGTCACACATTGATGGCAGTGTGATCTGTGGGTCACACACATTGATGGCAGTGTGATCTGTGGGTCACACATCGATGGCAGTGTGATCTGTGGGTCACACACATCGATGGCAGTGTGATCTGTGGGTCACAACATTGATGGCAGTGTGATCTGTGGGTCACACACTCAGTGGCAGTGTGATCTGTGGGTCACACACTCAGTGGCAGTGTGATCTGTGGGTCACACACCTCAGTGGCAGTGTGATCTGTGGGTCACACATATTGATGGCAGTGTGATCTGTGGGTCACATACATTGATGGCAGTGTGATCTGTGGGTCACACACATTGATGGCAGTGTGATCTGTGGGTCACACATTGATGGCAGTGTGATCTGTGGGTCACACACCTCAGTGGCAGTGTCCCTGCACCATATCCCCATGCTCATACCTGGTCTTGATGAACTTGGGGAAGAGAGACTGCGGGTACCAGAAGGAATAAGCCACAGCCAGCGTCCAGAGGATGGAGAGCTCATCCAAGAGCTGTCCCACGTAGCTCAGGGTCATGTGGAAGTACATGGAGAAGACACCTGCAAGGAGCAAGGACAGCTTGAGATGGGAAAGCTCCATCTTCCCACAAGGCCTGGGGAGCCATTCCTGAAGGTACAGCATTCCTGAAGAGCAGGGCATGAACTCTGATGTTCAAGGAGACCTGAGTGAGTCAGTCCACTCCCACCAGGGGGATTTACAGGGCTGGGAGCTGCATTTCCACAGCTGCCAGGACATGTTGGCTGCAGGGCTTCAAACACACCTGACTGCTTGGTGGCCCACCCAAGTTTTGTGCTTTAGCCACTGAGACCCTCCAAAGGGATCATGTTGGGTAATCTGCCAACCTGATTGTTCTTCCCACAGCCCTGGCACCCACCTACGAGGACGATCAGCCCCGAGATGAAGTAGAGGGGCATGGCCTTCTTCTGGCAGTACTGCCGGTTCAGGTACAGCAGCGTCGGGGACAGCACGAAGAAGCTCACATTGCTGATCTGGAAAGCAAGGGGCACACTGAGCTCACTGCACCATCCTGGGCAAGCTCCATCCCACCACGGGCCTCAGTTTCTCTGTATGTGAGGAGGATCCCGATCTGCAGTGGAAAGCCTCATGTGGAAAGGGGTTGCTGTTGGCACAGGGAGAGGGAAGAGGCATTTCTCAGGAAGCCAAGCTGGAACTGGAAAACAGGAATGGTGACTATTGCTGTGACAGCGATTGCTGAGACACCTCTACTCTTCCTCTGGGGCCAGCAAGCCCAGGATGAGCCCAGGATCACCCTTTTGGGTGATAATGGTTTATTTTCAGCTGCCCAGTGTCTCCCAGCAGCTGCCAAACTCCCCCTACTGACAGCCCAAAACCACCAGGAGCTGCCTGGATGGCTCCTGACCCTTCCACCCAGCACTGATTCCCCTGTGAGGGGTTGGAAGGGTGTGAGGAGCTCGGCCAGCACAGCCAGCCACAGTCAGCAAAACATCCTGAACTGGGAGTGGGTGTGGAGGGGAGCAGCAGATGAGCGGGACATCGGGAACTGGGAACAGGCAGGGCACAGGTGACATCCTGTGGTGTCAGGTGTGGAGACACCTGGCCTGGGGAGGGGAGGTGTCCTGGACACTGCTAATTACATGAGATCATAAACCTCCTGTAAACACACCTGGCAAGGGAACACAGGGGAACTCTTCTGCTTTGATTTCCAGCTCGGCAAAATTCCTTCTTTGATGGACTTTGATTTGTCTGGGGTGGAGGGGATGGTGCTGGCATGGAGGGGATGGGTATGGGGTGGAGGGGATGGTGCTGGGAGAGGATGGATGGTGTGGGGAGGAGGGGATGGTAGGTTGGAGGGGATGGTGCTGGGAAGGAATGGATGGTGCTGGGGAGAGGGGATGGTCAGGTTGGAGGGGATGGTGCTGGGAAGGAATGGATGGTGTGGGGAAGAGGGGATGGTCCCAGGTTGGAGGGGATGGTGCTGGGAAGGATGGATGGTGCTGGGGAGAGGGGATGGTCCAGGTTGGAGGGGATGGTGCTGGGAGGATGGATGGTGCTGGAGGGGGATGGTCCAGGTTGGAGGGGATGTGCTGGGAAGGAATGGATGGTGCTGGGAGGAGGGGATGGTCCCAGGTTGGAGGGGATGGTGCTGGGATGGAGGGGATGGTCCTGGGTTGGAGGGGATGCTGCTGGGGCTCAGTCTGTCGCTGCACTGTTTGAAGGTGCCAATGCTTCAGGAAGATGCTGATGGGCAAAATGTGGCAGCTGAGGAGGAGCAAAGTGCCCAAAGCCTGGACCTGTCTGCTGGGTCAGGCCCACTCCACCCTGCAGCACGGGGGAGTGAAGTTTGAACTCATTTAATTACCCTCTGTGGGTTCTTACCCTGAGTTTTTCACCTGACTTTGCAAGCTCAGGGAAGGGATATCACCGGGAAGCAAGGCTTCGCCAGGGAAAATTGTTCGTGCTTATGAAAGGTTGGGACTGTGGTGCTGCATTTACCTGCCAGACAGCTTTTGGGGCTCTGGAGCCATCTGCTGAAATGCCATTTGGCAAAGCACCAGGGTGACTTTCATCTCAGCCTCACAATCCTTTTCCTTTCATCTCCAGCTCAGTGCTGACCCAGACCCCGCTCCTGGAATTTGGCATCCGCAGCTGGAGCCTCCCCCCTTCAGCAGCACCAGGTAAACTGCAAAATTTACACAAGCCCAAGTGCTGGGCTTGTGGCTGATCCTCTGGGATCTCAGTTTATGGTAACAGGGCTACAAATCACTGGGATGTTGTCATATCTCTGGAACACACCCCCTCATATTCCAGAGGGAAACACAACTCACGCCTAATGTGAGGTCTCTATTCCCTTAAACACCGGAGATTAATCTTGATTTTCGCTAAGCCTTCCGTGACACAAGTTGATGCTCCCATTAGCGGCAGTTCTCAGGCCGAATGGATTAGTTTTCCATAGGATGGAGCCAAACCCAGTCCTATTCCCATTCCAGCCGTGAAAAGAGAAACACTGCTCCCGCTGCACCCTCCAGGTCAAATAGTTCGGAAACGACCGAGAAATCAAACCGTGTGTTCAGGCAACAACTATGCTTAAAACCTTTCTTTTTTTCCCCGTGAAATGATTGAGGAGGTTTTTGGAAGACAAGCAGGGATAGCCGGGAGAGGGAAAACGCTCGGGGAAAAGGCAGGAGAGTGCAAGTGGCAGCACGCACGGCAGCGTGAGGAAAGGAGGGAGAGCCGCGGATCGCTGCTGCGCCGGGCCTTGCGACAGTGTCATTAATTACATGATAGCTGTGTTATCACTTCATTAATTCGGGGCGAGATGTGCAAGATCAGATAGCAGAGGGGAGGGAAACCGTGGGAGCCGTGCCAATGGGGTCAGGGAGATAAGAAGGAGTCCTTGCAGAGCAGCCAAGCTTAGGGGACAGCTCCCACCCCCGTGGGGGACACGGGGTTTTCATCACTCGGCGGCTCCAAGCCCAGATTTGTAAATGCTGACTTTCTGTCTTCCCTCTAGGATGTGGCAAGCTCCATCCCAAACGCGGTTAGGAGGGATTAACTCCCCGTACACCCATCAGGAAGCTTTTCTGGAGTTTTTTCCCAAGCACAGCTTCTGTTTGTACCTCTCTGGTCACACTGGCCAGGAGGCACCAGCTCCCTGTGCCTGGGATGTCAGGGAGATAAGAGAGCAATGATAGAACCCAGGAGTGATAAGACCTGTGAGAGTCTCCCAGCCTGTCCCACTCCCTAATGAATGTGAGTTATTGCTCCAGCAGCCTCAGCTGAGCCCAACTCTTTGCTTCTTTTCCTAGGAAAGGAGCGAGGCTGGGATCAGCAGCACGGCTCTCACCCTGGTGCATTAATAGGAGCATCGGCAAGACCCCAACTTTTACAACTCCAGCCTGAGGAGGAGGGACAGAGCCTTCACCTGTGACAGGTCAGATCAGTTTTTGATACAGATTGAGGCAGGAGGTGCAGGTTTGAGCCCAGCAACAAACCCAGGCTGCTCCTTGCTCCAGCAATTTTCTGCAGTGGAAGGAGATTCCTGCAGGACTCGTGGCAGCGAGCTCATTCACTGAAATTGAGCCAGCTTTAGTGACAGAGGAGCCCACAGCACCAAAGACACAAGTGAACAGCTCTCCAGACCTGTGCAGCAAGTTCCTAAAGCCAGAGCTGTGTTGCAGGGGATGAGGCTGCATGTCCTGACATGACCATGGAGGTGTTTTGGGGCAAGAAACAGCAGTTTGGGGGGTGCTGCAGCGTGCTGGGCTGTTCTCCTGAGCACAACTTTCTGAGTAGGTGTGAGAACCATGGGATTAGTGAGAGTGTGAGAGGGCCAGGATACTCCACACAGCCCTGCCACTGTCACTGAGCCATTCTCTGGGTGCATCTGCACCTGCAGCTGAGCTTCTCTCACCGTCCAACAAAACACCCAGGAGCTCTGGTTATTCAGCAGTGTCAGAGCTGCTGCAAAGAGATCCTACTGAGGATGTGCCTGTCGTTCCCAGCACCCCAGATCAGTCATTTCAGCCAAGAAACGAGGGTAGGGAGACAAGTCCCTGACTGATGACCCTCCTGGAGCACAAGACTGTCCTCCCCCGAGCAGCCAGCAGACAATAAATTTCTGGGTCACTGAGTCACTATAAACAGAGCTTTGTTGCTGAGCTGCATCCAGCCATGAGCCACCATGTATTATTAGGTACTTAAAGGTACTGTTTACATTCTTTTCTCATACCCTTGGTGCTTATTTCTAATAAAAAGCATCCAAGCCAAGCAGGCCTGAGAGAGCTTGACTGGCACAGAGCAATCCCCAGCAGCACATTTGCTGCTGCTGGCACAGAAATGCTCCAGCCCCGGGCTGGGCTGGAAGGAGACATTGGAGAGGATGCTCTGTGAGGAAAGCTTGCTGATTTAGTGATCCAGGAGGCTGGGGCAGGAGCTGGCTGCGTTCCCAGCCAGTCTAAAACGCTGGAAAATTGACACGGAGGTAAATATTGGTGTAATTAATTCAGGGCAAGCCCATAAGGCTTGCTGCAGAGAGACAGCAATCTGAATATGAGGAACAAATAAATGGGGAGAAGAAGGGAAGGAGATGCAGGATCACATCTGGGACAGTGCCCTCAGCCCCAGCTGGATCTGCAGGGATAACTGCAGACCTCAGCCTGGTCAGATTCCTGTAATCCACCCTTTAGGGCACATCACAGGGAGCCTGATCCTGTGGGAGATCCCAAAGCAGAAAGAGGGGTCCCTGTGCTGCTGCAGGGGGTGAGACCAGGCAGTGCCAGATGAGAAAGGGACCCAGGCAGTGCCAGCCAAAGAAGGGACCCAGGCAGTGCCAGCTGAGAAAGGGACCCAGGCAGTGCCAGCCAGGCTGTGCAGGGTGAGGAAGGGACCCAGGCAGTGCCAGCCAGGCTGTGCAGGGTGAAGGATGGACCCAGGCAGTGCCAGCCAGGCTGTGCAGGGTGAAGAAGGGTTGATGCCCATGCCAGTGAGGCTCCTCTAGCCCTGAGCACGGTGCAGTCTGGGTGATGTTGGCAGGTGCTCAGGTAACAGCAGATTTTAGGGGGGTTTGCTCCTCTGTCACCCCTTGACTGGACAGGAGGTCACAGGCCAGTCTGAGGCACGGCAGGGGGAGGTTCCTGCTGCTTTCTCTGCAGGGGAATCACAGCCTAAAACAGAATTGGTTCCCTCTCTTTCTGCACAGGAACTCTGCTGATTTGAGCCTGGCAAAAAGGACATCAGTGCAGAGATCATAAAAACTCTTTCTCTACTGGGGAAGAGGTGCCCAGTGTTCTATAGAGGAGAACAAGGGCAAGTCCAACCACTGGAAAAAAATCCTGCAGGGTTTGCTTGTCCACATCCTTCTGTTCCTCAGCATCAGACTCATTTTTACCTGCATGGAAACATCCTTTGGAGAGGTTTTCCCCTCCTGGAGGAAAGCTGTGCCTGAGTCTCACACAGTGGAAATTCATCCAACAAGCCCAGTGGGGTGATATGAAAACCTGGGAGATGGCTGGAATCCATCCAGAACTGGGCACCTAAGTGAGATTTTCAGGAGTAGCCACAGGATTTAGAAACCTGTGCCACAAAATGACCCAGGCAGCTGGGAGTTAATATTTTGTGGGAATTAGAGAGCCTGCAGGAGATAGCCACACCAACTGGTGTCCAGCACAGCAGTCAGGCACAGAAGGGCTTTTGAAGAGCTCCTGAGATAGCTGTTGGTGTGATAAGGATTCTGAGCCACTTCGCCAGTCTGAGCTGTATCTCAGCTCCAAAGACACGTTTCAGAAATGCTGCCTGATGTACCAAATGAGGACATGGGGAACGTTTTATCTCCTGGGAGGAATTCACACCAAAACGTTCACTTTCAGTCTTCCTGCTCTTGGTGGAATCAACCCCTCTCCCAAACACAGAGGCTTTGGACACTTCCAGCTGCACTTAGAACGCTTTGGGTTGGAAAAATCCTCTCATTCCACTCCCTGCCACATGCAGGGACACCTTCCCCTCCACCAGGCTGCTCCAAACCCTGAGATCTGAGATGCTGATGTGAGTTTTTGGGTGATTTCTGTATCCCCTTGCTCATTAAGCCCTGCTCTGCACCTCTGAGCCCATCCAGCAGCAGCAGCAAACTACAAACAGCACAAAACACCCAGCTGGGTGCCCCAGGGAAGCAGGATTTGGTCTGGCCTGGCAAATCTCGCTTTGCTGAGTGCCTCAAAGAGCGGTGACTACACACAGCCCCCTCCTCTGAGACCCTGGCTGGGTAATTAGAGCCTGCACTACTCAGGCTGGGGAATTATCGTCATTACAGGTAATTTATTAAAAGCACGGAAATGCTTTAAAAAAAAAAAAAAAAAAAAAGAGAGAGCCATTTCCATGAGAACAAGAACTGCTAGTGTTAGACGGCAATTGCCAAAAGTTGTAAACAAGACGTGGGGAAGGCTGTAAATCCACATGCCTCACACCCCGGTGAGCCTTTAATTGCTCTGAGGGCGCAGGACGTGCTTGGAGAAGCGCTTATCTAGCAGCCCTCTGCAGGCAGACAGGGATGCTCCAACCGAGGAGCTGGCACCGGGAGCAGCCGGAGCGATAAAGGATCGCAGGAGGTGAAAATGCCTCCTGCACCGGCTTTCCCCTGCGCCCAGTTCCGGATTCCCAGCCTGCCTGACACGGTTCATGGAAGTGCTGCCTCTCGCTTTGCCACTCCTGGAGGTTGAGTTGGAATATGTGAGCCCTGTGTGGGACTTAGCCCGGCTGGCAGCGGAGCTGCAGGACTGGTATAACAGGATCTCACAGATCTGGGCTGCGAAGGAGCTCTGACAGAGTTTTCTCACTGGGAATCAACCCCACACACGCAACAGAAGCACCCCCGACCCCAGCACGTTCGGGGAGCGACAAAAATCCCGGGATTTACCTGAAGCTCAGAAAACGCTCCCCATACCAGCACCCTCCATCACCAGGAAGTTCAAAGGAGTGAGGAGGAGGAAAGAGAACAGGGTTGTCCCATCCTGTCTGGATCCCAAAAGCAGCTCCTGGGTGCCTGGAGCCGGCCCCAGCCTCCCTCAACCACTCACGGTGTTGTAGTACTCGGCGATCACCGCCGAGCGCACAAAGTTGCTCTCACACCAATCCACCTCGGCACTCTGGTAGGAAAATATGCTCGGCATGGTCGGGCACCTTGGGAAAGAGGAGAGGAGAAGGTTAGGGGTGTGCACGGGGAAGGAGAAGGCTGCACACCCAAAGGGAATCCCTCTCCTGGTGCCCACCAGCCCAGCACTGCGCCTTACCCGGCTACCAAGGGCTCATCCTCTTCCCACCACACATCCTACTGTGAATATCTCCTCTCTCCCATGATGCAGGAGCTGCAAATCACCTCAGAAAATGCTCTTGGGCTCTGAGGATGGTCACCAACCCACGGCATCAACATCTCCTGTCAGGTGCCGTTGTTGCCACTCGGCGCTTTCCCATTTCAGCCCAATCCTTGTCACCCCGTCTTCTCCCTTCTCTTCACTTTCTTTATGACTCAGATCTTCCAGCCAGGAGGACTTCCCTGCACTCCCTGAGTTCCCTCTGGGGAGTGACAACCCTACAGAGGTTGGTGCTCATTGGCTCTGTTCTCCAGAGTTGTTCCTCAGCATCTTCCTGAGGTTGGAATGCGGCCGAAGGGAGCTCAGCCCTGGAGCACAGCCCAGACCCCGGGCATTACCCCAGTCCTGGAGCACCCAGAAAAGCCTCTGGGAGGTGCCTCTTCACTCTAGATTTCATTTCACTCAGAGTGCACTCCCAGGTAATCCCATCCTGGAAGGGATCAGAGTTTCATGCCTCCAGTGGGTTCTCCACTGCCAGACCCCACCTCTGGTAGTGGCAGAAGATGCAGCTACAAATGAGATTCTAAAAAAAAAACCCCAAATCTAACTTTCTGCCTGTTTTTCCCCATGTTAAAGACTTTCCTGCCCTCATAATTCTCAGCACTCTGTCATTAATTTGAAAAATCAAAAGTTCTGATCCTATTTTGATCAGATATTGGCATATTTTCTTTCAGATCCTCGAGACTTTGGAGCTATTTTTGAAGATGTGTGCCAACCATAGAGGCATTTGGAAGCACCACTGAACCCACAGTAGCTGGGTTTTTGGTACAAAACAGACAGAAATTCCCCAGAGCTGAGCAGTTCAGTCCCTGGATGCAGCATGGGACTGACCTGTCCGGCCGTGCTGCTCCAGCCCTGCAGAGCCAGCAGCTTTGGGTGACACCAAACAGGTGACACCGAGGTGACACCGCTCCAGTGGCATCTCTGAGCTGCCGAGGCACTGGTGGAAATCAGATTTCTTTGCTTTCCTTTGAAAATATTTTCAGCTCTAACGCAGGGAAGGGAAGCTGATCTCAAACCCACTGATCTTGAGGAGAAACTGAGTGGGGTGAGCCGAGCCACTGTGGGGTGCAGCAGGAGTGCAGTGGTGTGAGCTGAGCCACCGTGGGGTGCCAGCAGATCTGCAGTGGGATGATGTTCCCACAGCTTCCTCTGCCCCCCTTCCCGAGCAGTTCAAAGGGACAAAACCCAGGAGAGTGACACCAACACAAATGAGCTCTTCTGCAGCTCCTGCTCTGAGCAGATGAACCAACTCGAGGGTGAACCTGCTCTGCTCCCTCACAACTGCAACTCAGCCATGGCCTCTCCTTACTCAGGGCTGGGTGGCTCCCAGAGCAGCTGGGATAACAGCCACAGCAGGAAAATAAAGAAGGTGGCAGCCAGAAGGGTTTGAGGGCTGGCTCTTCGTGCTCTTGGGTTTCCATGTGCTCCTTCCCACCACAGGGAACTCTCCTCTCATCCCTCCTCACTTCTACAGTGATGCAAAGTGAGAAAAGACTCAGACCCAGGATGGCTGAAGAGATGTCAGCTGAGAGATGGTGAAGGGATGGAGAAGCAGAAAAGAAGAGGGAGGAAGAACAGAAAAATGGAAGCAGTGATGGAGCACCCAGCTGCTGGTGTCTCCTAGCCTGGCTTACCTGTGATCTCTGGATGGACCAGCACCGCTTCCCCACGCTCCTGGAGCTCCAAGGTTTCCAGCAAAGCCGGAGCAGCAACCTGCCCTGCTGCTCTAGCTCCAAAGGAGTGCCCTCGGTGTGAGCTCACCGCCGGCAGCCGCCAGAAAATCCCCTCGCTCCGTCCCTAAGTCAGCCTTTGGGATGGGACAGGAGCCATGTGCACCCTCCAGGCAAAGCTGGGCCCCCACAGGAAACATCTTGGCTGGAGGGCTTTATATCCGTGGCCCCAGATGGGCAGGGGCAAGGAGGCAGGGCAGGGAAGCGTGAGCTGGAAGGGTTGGAAGAGCGGGGTGGAAATGCAGCCTGAAATCATCCGAGTGCCCCCGGGGCAGCTTCCCAGCGCAGGCGCACCCGGCCCTGGCTCTGCTTCTCCCAGGGGAGGGAACATCCACCCAACCTCCCTTGCACGTGGAGAAAACCCAGAGCAGTCATTCCCACCAAAAAATTGCAAAGCAAGGTGATGCTGCCTCTTTCAGGATTTAAGTTCAAGCCACTTCTTGATTTTTCCCCAATGTTTTATTATAAAAAAATTATTGTTATCAAATCTCACTTCTTTCAGCCAGTTTATCTTGTTTTTTAGTGAAAAGAACTATCTGAACAGGACACCTTTGGGTGACTGCTTTGCAAATATTTTCCTCCTGCGCCTCATTCAAGCGTTCCAGAAATTTGGCAGCAATTGAACTTTCCCCCCAAAAACAACATTTTTTTCCCTCCGTGTAGAGGTGAGAGAAATATGTTGTTTTCTTAACCATGAAACTTATTATTTGGTCAGGGCTTCCTGGTGGAGCAGGGGAGGTACCAGAGGCTGGGTGAGACCAAGCTCCAAAGTGTTTCTGTGTTTCATGAAGAATTTGGAGAGTTTGCCATGGGGAGAAGCTCTTGAGCTGGGTTTACAAAAGCCTCTCAAATCCCCCTGGCTTTGGAAATGAGGGTAATTAAACCCTGAAGCAGTAGTTGGTGTTGCACCATGGTGGAGCCTCCGTTACGTGGCACCGAGTCCGGGCTGGGTGTCCTTCTAGGGAGCAGAGGATCCGAGGGGATCCCAAAGAGCTGCTCCCACCCATGGGTGCTGACAGAGTCTGGGGTGGATTTCCTTTTTATTCACTTCAAATGATTCCAATTTTATTCACTTCAAATGGACTCTGCAAGCAGGAGAGCAGTCCCCAGTTCCACAGGGAATGGGAATGACTCCTTGTCAGGAGGAAGCAGTGACCTGCCCATCCCACTGGGAATGTGGTTTGGGAATAAGAACCCACACACGTGTTGTGATGTGATGGCTGCTCTGTGTGAAAATCTTGAAAAGAATGAGCTTTCCCACCCCAAAATCTCCGTCATCCTGGGGATGAGCAAAGTGTCCAAGCATCCCTGGTACATCCTGTGCGGGTAAATAACTGGGGAGGGTGTCAGGGATCTGCAGCTCCCCTGATTCATCAATAAGTGAGCTTGGTTTCCTGCTGAGTCCTCCTTCCCAGCTCCTGCTAATGTTTACATCCTCCTGCCTGTGGTCAGAAGGGATGGGATCCTGGGGATGCTGGGGATGCTGGGGATGGTGACATGGGGCTGGGTTGGGGACAGGAAGGTGCCCAGGGAGCACAGGGTGAGAGTTACACAGAGAGTCCCCAGTGCTGGCACTGCTGAGCCCCAACTCCCACCCTGGGGGAAGTTTGGGCTCCTCAGGACAAGAAGGACATTGAGGAGCATGTCCAGGGATGGGAATGGAGCTGGGAAAGGGTCTGGAGCACCAGGAGAGGATCAGGGGGGACCCTGTGGACAGGAGGGGGCAGCCGGGAGGGTCGGGCTCTGCTCCAGGGAACAGGGACAGGAGGAGAGGTAACGGCCATAAATTGCTCCAGGGGAGTTTAGATTGGAAATGAGAGACTTTTTATTCACAGAAAGGGTTGTGATGAATTGGAATGGGCTGCCCAGGGCAGTGGTGGAGTCCCCACCCCTGGAGGTGCTCAGAAACAGTGGGGATGTGACACTTGGGTACAGGGGTGACAAATACAGTGGCAGCGCTGGCTGATGGTTGGACTTGATGATTTTAAAATTCTTTTCCAGCCTTAAGGACTCTGTGATTCAAACCCTCCCTGCATTTCAAATTTCCTTTTCTCAAAGCTTCCCTCAAATCCTCACCTCCTTGCTGAGCCCTGCTGCCTCCTCTCCACCTTTCTCCTCTGACGAGACATCTCAGCTGAGCCCTGTGAAGGTCAGGGACATGTGGCACCCCTGTCCCCTCAGCTGGTCCCTTCTCCCTGGCACTGATGCCCTCTGGCAGCACCGCACACCCCTGGCAATGTCCCGGCTTTAGTGACACAGGACAGGGATTAACCTGGAATTAATCCTGACCCCATTGCCTCTCTGTCCCCGTGCTGCATTCCGAGGGTCTGGCTGAGACAGGAATCACAGAATCCCGGGATGGTTTGGGGTGGGAGGGACCTTAAATCCCATCCAGTTCCATTCCCACCGTGGGCAGGGACACCTTGCACTGTCCAAACCGAGGGAAGGGCCAGGGGCTTCCCAGGAGTTGAACCAGCAGCCCCAGGGCCCAGCTAGCGGGGTTTTATAGCTCTGTGCCCAGCAGCCATGGGGAGGCACTTCTGCTGCTGGTGATACCAAAAACAGGGATGTGGGTACTGTGGCAGCTGGGTTTGGGACAATTCAGTTGGTTAACTTGAAGCTGGTCCTGCCTGCTTTGTCCTGTAGCACTTTGTATGGAGCTTTCCATGACCCCATTCCCACCCCAAAATCCCAAAATCCCCAAAATCTCAAAATTCTAGAATGGGTGTTCCCATGACCCCATTGCAACCAACGATCCCACAGAACTGAGACCCCATTTCCACCCCAAAATCCCAAAATTCCAGAGTGTTCCCATGGCAATTGAACCCCCAGATTCCAGGGTATTCCCACGACCCCATTCCCACCTCAAAATCCCACAGAATCCAAGACCCCATTCCCGCCACAAAATCCCAGAATTCCAAAATCCTAAAATTCCATGCTGGATGTTCCCATGGCCCCATTCCTACCCCAAAAATCCCAAAATCCCAAAATTCCAAGATGGGCATTCCCATGACCCCATTCCCACCCCAAAACCCCAATATTCCAAAATTCTGGGACAGGCATTCCCACGATCCAATTTTTATCCCAACTGCTGCCGCTGAGGGATTTTTTTTTTTTTAAATAATTTAATTTTTTAAAGAGACACCAATTACTGCAGCTGCAGTTCAGGGCCGCGGGTCTTTATTTATGACCTCGGCTGCTGCGGAACCATGGGGCGGCAGGAGGATGAGGAGGAGCGCACGCCCCGGGTGCAGGTGGCAGATGGGCAGCCGAGGAGGGAGTGAGGAAGGAGGAGGGAGCCTGGCACCCCGAGGGGCAGGCGAGGATGAGGAGGGAGGCTGGACACCCCGAGGCAGCGAGGAGGGATGAGGAGGGAGCGCTTGACACCCCGAGGGGCAGCAGAGAGGATTGAGGAGGGATGAGGAGGATGAGCAGGGAGCGCTGGCACCCCGAGGGGCAGCAGGAGGATGAGGAGGGAGCGCTGACACCCCGAGGGGCAGCAGGAGGATGAGGAGGATGAGGAGGATGAGCAGGGAGCGCTGGCATCCCGCGTTGTTGCGCTGCTGTCGGCTCAGCACGGCTGAGTCAGAGCCCTGCGGGTGATGGAGACAAATGACTCCGCTCCATTCTCACAGCCTGGGCGAGTCAGGAAGGGAATTTGGCGTTTTGGCTCCTTGCTGCCCCTGCTGCACCACCCCGGAGACGGCTCCATCCCAGCGCCATCCTCAGTTTTTGGTAGCCCAGCTCCAGCAGGCTGCAATTTCCTGCTTCCAGCTACAAAAACAAAAGCAGGTGACCTGCGAGCCTTGCTGACAGTCGGATAATCCCTGCCACTAATGGCTCCACAACGCAGGAATCTGCCCTCTGCCTGGCTGGGAGCAGGACAGCTTTAGAGGACAAGTTTAGCAGCGTTTGCTCGGGAGGAAATCACACGAGCGGTGGGAGATGTGTGATGCGCTTTTCTCAGCCAGATTCACCTCCATCTCTACCATGAAACCCCTCATCAGCAACACACCTGCTCCTGCTCCCTTCTGCAGAGCTGCAAATATCTGTTTTCTCACCAGGCAGGGCAGGGGCTCCAGGCAACCAAAAAAACCCTCAGCAGCAGGAGCAGCGGCAGCAAAACCAGGCGCACCCCACGCGAGGTGTGGCTCCCGAGCCTCTCCAGCTCCTGAAACTCCTGCTCTGTGCAACACCTTGTGCAAGCCAGCCCCCACAGGGACACGGCACAAGCCTTGTCAGGCCCCACAGGGCCGGTCTCGGGGTCCAGGAGAGATTCCCCAGCCATCCCTCAGCGCTGAGCAATCTCCCAGGCAGCCCATTATCTCCACTGCGGGCAGGGTGCCACGGCAGCAGCCCGGGAGGAGTTGTCAATCCCAGCACCCCGGGCTGGTTTTGAAACCCAGGCGAATGCTGTAATTGCTGCTGGTGACAGCAAGAACAGGACTCGTCAAAGGACGCTCTGCCAGCGCTGTCACCTGTCCTGTGCTCCTTCAGGAGAGGCTTTGGCTCACGGAGCTCACAGGGAGCTGCTGGGGCTGCAGAGACTCCCCCTATTCTCCCCTTGTTGTGGATGGAAATGCCTGAATCATGAAGCAGAAAAATCACCTTGTTCCTGGCCATGCACAGCACAACCTGGCCTTTCTCAGAGCAGGGAGGTTCCTTTTGCCAAACCAAACCTCTGCACCCAGCAACTTGTCACCCCGATTTGATAAAATCCTAAAAGAATTTAAGTCGGGTGGACCTTAAAGCCTTTTCCATGGAGGAGTTTCTCTCAATACCCAATTTGAACCTCCCCTGGTGCAATTTGATGGGCAAGCAGGTGTCTGATGGGCCAATGGGCCATGGGCAGGGACGCCTTCCATTATGCCAGGTTGCTCCTTGAACAATTCCCCCATTCTCCCCTTGTTGTGGATGAAAATACCTAAATCATGAAGGAGAAAAATCACCTTTGTTCCTGGCTGTGCACAGCACAACCTGGTCTTTCTCAGTCAGAGCTGCCCAAAATCCTGGAAGGTTTTGGATTTGGCAGCCTCAAAGCAGGGAGCTCCTTTTGCCTAACAAAACCTCTGCACCCAGCAACTTGTCAAATCCTAAAAGAATTTGAGTTGGGGAACCTTAAATCTTTCTCCATGGAGGAATTTCTCCCAATACCCAATGTGAACCTCCCCTGGTACAATTTGATGGGCAAGCAGGTGTTGTAGGTGGGCAGGAACACCTTCTACTATCCCAGGCTGCTCCTGCCCTTGAACAATTCCAGGCTGGGACATTTGCTGGAATGCTGACTCTGGAGAGATGAGAACATGGAAGGGGACAAAGAGAAGGTTCCTTTCCGAGCTTGCAGCTCTGGGTGGCTGCTGGCAGGGGCTGGCAGAGCTCAGAGCCAGCGAGCTGCATTATCCCACAAACAACCTGCCCAGGGTGGCGCAAAGCTTTGGCAGGAGACCCCTGCCAGGGTGGTTTGTGCAAGCCCTGGGAGAGATTGGATCGCAGAGTCTGCACCCAGCCCTGGGAAACGGAGCCTTCTTCACCCAGGGCTTCACCCAGGGCTTCACCCAGGACACCCCCGACCCCTCTGAGCTCTCTGCTCCCCACCGGGCACAGAGCAGGAGCTGCCTCTGCTTCGGGATGAGTTGGAGCCTCAGTGAGCTCCCTGAAATCTCACGTTTGCCTCCTGCCCCATCTTCTGGTGGTCAGTGATTTAACACTTCCTCAGCCGGAGGTCCTGGTCGTGTTTAACCAGCCAGGATGGGTTTTCTCTAGCTTTAAAGGTTGTTTTTGTGGTCACGTTCTGCAGCAGAAAGGTTCTGTTCCAGGTGCTGGCTGGAAAAGCATCTCCTGTTCAATTCCAGAATGGTTTGGGTTGGAAAGGACTTTAAACCCCATCCAGTGCCACCCCTGCCATGTCAGGGACACCTCCCACTGTCCCAGGCTGCTCCCAGCCCCAATGTCCAGCCTGGCCTTGGGCACTGCCAGGGATCCAGGGGCAGCCACAGCTGCTCTGGGCACCCTGTGCCAGGGCCTCCCCACCCTCCCAGGGAAGGATTTCTCCCCCAAATCCCACCTCACCCTGCCCTCTGTCACTGTCCCCTTGCCCACCCGATGGCTGCATTGGGAGCTCTTCAGTTCTGCAATGGGAAATCCCAAGGAGCTGATTCCTGGTGCCTCCTCCCCATCCCACCCCCCTCATTCCTGTGCCTTGTGTCCTTTCCCACCCCTGTTCCAAGAAGCACAGCCCATCCCAGGTGCTTTCAAGCTCTGTTTGCCTCCAAAAATTAAAGAAAATGAGTGTTTGGCACCGCCTTCCTTTTGAAAAAATAAGTTTGGTGCGAGTGCCTCGAGGGCAGGCTGTGAGAGGGACACGGTGATGATGGACGAGTCGCTGCAAAAACCCCTTGAGAGCATTTGTCACCTGGACTGGCAAAGCATGAGAAGGGCACGGAGCTGCAGGAGAGTCCCTGGGCATTGCCCCTCTGTTCAAATTCCAGAGAAAACTCCTGATGCCATTTCCAGGGTTGTGCCAGGGAAAATGTGTCCCAAATCTCCCAGGGACACTGAGGTCACCAAACATGGAATTGAGGAATCCCTGGGCTTGGGAAGAGCCTCAAAGGTCATCGAGTCCAACCATCAACTGGCCAGGCCACCATTAAACTTTGTCCCCAAGGACATTGTCCCCTTGTCCCCATGGCCACATCCTCGGGGTTTTGAACTCTTTCAGCCACGGCGACTCCACCACTTCCCAGGACAACCTGCTCCAAAGCCTGACCGCCTTCTCCATGGAGGAATTTCTGCTAATACCCGATTTAAACCTCCCCTGGTGCAATTTGATGGCCAAGCATGCATCTGATGGGCCAAACTCTTGTGGAGAAGGTGTTTGGGAAGGCTCCTTCGTTGAACATCCCCCGTGGCCCTCCCCAGCTCTTGCCTGCAGAGACATTTCCTTTTTCCATTTAACAACTTCCCAATTCTTCCTGTGCTCGTTACTCTTTTAATTCCTATCTCTCCCTGCAGGGACCAAAACCCAAATCTCCAACTAATAAAACCAACTAATCTCAAGAGTTTGAGTCTTCAGGCAACTCTGAGGCAGAGCTGAAGGGCCCAAAACAAATTGCTGCTGCAAATCACTCGTCTTCCTGCTTGCATCAGGATGGAGCTTGGCATCAAAACAGCTCCGGGGTGTCAAAATCTGCCCTGGGGAGGATCTGGAGGCACACAGGGGTGTGAGGGCTTGGGATGTGGGAGGGTGACACCAGCACGGGGTGCAGGAAGGAGCCTGGGGGTTCTCCCATGCTGCTGGAGGTGTTTCCCAAGCCCAGCTGGACCCCGAGCAGCCACTGCCTGCCAGGGATTCTCCCACACCCTCGGAGGGAGGGAGGGAGGGCGAGGGGGTTGCACAAGGCTGGTGACACAGGAGAGGCTGCTCTGGCCTCCAGGCTGAGCCCGTGCCCATCTCCCCCGCTGCTGGGACTGGGAAACTGGGATGGGAACTGGGAGAGGGATCCATCCCACCCACAGCGAGCCTCTCCCTGTTGATGCTTCAGGATTTCAGATTCTCCATTTCCATATCTTTGTACCCCTGTGATCCTTCAGTGTTTAACTCCAGACTCCACAGACAGTGCTGAGCTCCTGCTCTCCCATTTTTACACAAAACAATTCCTCTGCAGCCCCAAACTCAAGGACAC
>VKON01000192.1:27514-84389 GCA_009741485.1 Malurus cyaneus samueli | reverse complement strand
TCACAGGGGCTGTAACTGAATGATCTTTTCCAGCCCAAATGGGGCCAAGATTCTCCCAATTTCTTCTAAGAGCAACCAGGGCCTGTAGGAACCTTGTTTGCCTCCTCTTTGGGGGCAGTTGGGCACTGTTTGGGATTTTTTGGTATCCCAGCAGATCCCCTCTTGGGCTTGTAAATCCTCTGTGAAGTTGATCCCATCCTCCAACTCTGCAGATCACTGCACATTCCCAAACTGCCCTGGGCAGCTCTGGGGCAAATTGCCTTGTCAGAGAATCCCAGAATCGTTTGGGCTGGGAGGGACCTTGGAGTCCCCAGTGCCACTCCTGCCATGGCAGGGACACCTCCCACTGTCCCAGGCTGCTCCCAGCCCCAATGTCCAGCCTGGCCTTGGGCACTGCCAGGGATCCAGGGGCAGCCACAGCTGCTCTGGGCACCCTGTGCCAGGGCCTCCCCACCCTCCCAGGGAACAATTCCATCCCAATATCCCATCCATCCCTGCCCTCTGGCACTGGCAACCATTCCTGTGTCCTGTCCCTCCAGCCCTTGTCCCCAGTCCCCTCCAGCTCTCCTGGAGCCCCTTCAAGCCCCAAAAAGGGCTCTGAGCTCTCCCTGGATCCTTCTCCTGTCCAGCTGAGCACCCCAAACTCTCCAGGCTGCTGGGGATCCACATCCACCAGGAATTTGGGGGATCCCTGTGCCCGTTTTGAGGACGGGACAGCCACGGTGAGCGTGTCCTTGGGGCCGGGGATGCCACCGAGCCGGGGACGAAGCGGTTAAAGCCCGGTAAAACACGGGCCGGTGATACCGCGTTGTAAAACACACAGATAATAAGTTTTTTGGGTTTTGTTTTTTTTTTTGTTTGGTTTTTTCGCCGCATCTGTGCTCCAGCTCGCCTGAAAAGCTCCAGAGCTGAATTTCAGCCGCTGTCAGCACTTGCAGCCCGTCCTCCCGGCGGAGGTGAACGAATTACCGGGCTCGGCGTTAATCTGCCCGCACGCCGAGCTCCGAGATCCCCGCAAACGCATCTCGAAGGCATCCAGGGCGAGCCGCAGCTTTGAAATCACTTCGGGCTGGTTCGAAGGCAAAGAGAAAACTCCGCTCCCGTGGGAGCGCGGCCCCGGGGAGGGGGGATAAAGCCGGCCCGGGCATTGTTCGCTACAAAGGACAGGAAACGAGCCTCAAAGGGGACATGAAAGGGCTTAAAACAAATGCAGATCAGCCGGGGGGATCGCTCCGCGCATCTCCCGCCCCGCCCGAGCCGCTGCTGGCTGCTGCTGAGCCGGCGGGGGGCTCGCAGGGGGGACCCTTCGAGTGCTGGGATCCAAAAAGGGCTGGAGGGGGCTGGGATCGCCCCCAACCACCCGATTGTGGCCGGGTCGGTGATTGAGGAATCATCAAATCGAGGAATGGTTTGGGGTTGGGAGGGAGCTTAAAGTTCATCCCATTCCACCCCTTCCACACCTTCCACCACCCCAGGGTGCTCCAAGCCCCGTCCAGCCTGGCCTTGACCTTATGGTTGGACTCGATGATCTTAAAACTTCTTTCCAACCTCAAAAATCCCTCGATTTAAAAACCCCTTCAATCACGCAGGGGATGTGACTGAGCAGTGTGAGGTTGTCCCTACTCCAGCTGGGGATTGCTGTCCCTGTCCTTCAGTGTCCCCAAAACACGTCTGAGCCTCCATCACCTCTGCCCAACCCCACAAAGCCCCAGAACTGGGGGGTTTTGGGGTCCCCTTAGGGCCACCCCAAGGAGGGGGAGCTGGTGTGGTTGGGAGCTCTCTGGCTGGAGAAACCGAGCTGTGCTCAGCAAGAGCTGCCAAAAACGCATTAAAGCTGATTTTCTTTATATAAAGATACCCCTTATCTGCTCTGAAAAGGGTGGGTTGGGTCCCTTTGGAGCCTCTGTCACTGCCCCGTTGTGCTCCTCCCAGCACAGCCAGGCTGAGCCAAGGGACAGCGGTGACCCACGGTGGCCCACAAAGCCATTTCCTGCCATACAAGGCAGGCTGCTGGCCCTGTGCCAGAGGGGACAATGAGGGACAACGGGGCCTGGCCCGTGAGCCCTCGTGTTCCTGTTTACTTGGAGCCTTGGATCAGGGAGATTTCTCTGGTTTGTTTTTTTTAAAGAAATTTTGAACGCCAGCACCTGGGATTGGTGGCTTCGTGTCGTGGTGGGGACTGTCCCCAGCCCTGCAGGGAGTGCCACCAGCTCTGTCACCCTCTGGAGGGACAGCTGAGCCCGAGGCCACCTCGGTGACCGCCCTGTCCTGGCCCCTGTGACGCCAGCAGCATTCCAGGCCCTGCAGTTTGGGACGAGCTCTGTGCGCTCCTGTCACATGAGGGAAAGGAAAAAAAAGGAAAAACATCATCGCAGCCCCGCAGCGACGGGGAGTTCCCGCTGTTATCTCGTCCTTCCTTTAGCTGAGAGCCCGACCAACACCCTGCCCTTATCGGGCTGGCCCCAGGGCAGGCACGGGCTGGGACAGGGGCCTGGCAGGGGGACACGGGTGGGGCACCGGGGACAAAAATATGGCACTGGGGATGGGGCATTGGGGACAAAAATATACCATGGGATGGGAAACTGTCAACTGGAGCAGTAGGGACAAAAATATGGCACTGGGGATGGGAATGTGGCACTGGGAATTGGAATATAACACTGGGGACAGGGATATGGCACTGGGGATGGGGCACTGAGAACAGGGATGTGGCACTGGGGACAAAAATATGGCACTGGGGATGGGAAAGTGGCAATGGGAATGGGGCATTGGGGACGGGAAAGTAGCAGTGGGAATGGGGCATTGGGGACAAAAATATGGCACTGGAGACGGGAAAGTAGCCAGTGGGAATGTAACACTTGGACAGGGATGTGCACTGGGGACAGGGTGTGATTGGGGATGGGAACTGACAAGGGATGAGAACATGGATGGGGACAAAATGGCACTGGGGTTGGGAAAAGTGAGTGGCATATGGGCTTTGGTGGACAAGATTTGGACTGGACAAACAGATGTATGTGCACTGGGGATAGGGGTAAAACACTGGGGACGGGATGTGGCATTGGGATGGAAGTGGCAATGGAATGGGCATTGGGACAAAAGTATGGCCTGACAGGACTGTGGCATGACAAGGGAGACAGACTGTGGCAATGGAGTGGCTGATATTGCGAGAGCCACTAAGAATATGTGGCACTGGGAAAAGGTGTTGGCACGAGAGATTATGTGGACTGGGAGATGTGGCAGCTGAAGATGAGAATTACGTGAGGGAAAGAAATTGGCACTGGCATGGGGAGGTGAGCGCATACAGGACAGGGATGTGGCACTGGGGACAGGGATGTGGCACTGAGGACAAAAACATAGCACTGAGGACAAGAATATGGCACTGGAAATGGGAATGTGGCACTGGGGACAGGAAAGTGGCACTGGGGATGAAAATATTGAACAAGAATGTTACATTGGAGATGGGAACATGGCACTGGGGACAAGAATGTGGCACTGGGAATGGGGCATTGGAGGAGGGAAAGTGGTACTGAGGACAGGGATGTGGCACTGGGATTGGGGAAGTGGCACTGGGGACAGTGATGAGGCACTGGGGATGAAAATAGTGGGGATGGAGAAGGTGGCACTGGGAATGGGAATGTGGCACTGGGAATGGGAATGTGGCACTGGCAACAAGAAAGCGGCACTGGGGACAGAAAAGTGGCTCTGGTGACAGGGATGTGGCACTAAGGATGAAAATATTGGGGAGAAGAATGTGGCACTGGGAATGGGAACATGGCGCTGGGGATGGAAAGGTGGCACCAGGGACAGGAACGTGGCACTGGGGTTGGGAATGTGGCACTGGGAATGGTGCATTGTGGATGGGAAAGTGGCACTGGGGACAAGAATATGGCTCTGGAGATAGAACCATGGATCTGAGAATGGGAAGGTGGCTTTGGAGAAGGAACCGTGGTGTTTGAGGAGGGGAGCACAGCACTGGGGGCTGGAACACAATGCCTGGGGGAGGGAATTTGGCTCTGGAGAAGGAATTACGGATGAGAACACAGAGCTGGAGACTGGAACACCTTGCCTGGGAATGGAAATATGGCTCTGGAGATACAAAAATGGTCCCGGAGACTGGAACATGATCCCTGGGGTTATGGGAACATGATGTTTGAGGATGGGAACGTGGCTCTGGAGAAAGAAAAATGGCACTTGAGGATGAGAACACGGTGCTGGAGACTGGAACACAGCTCCTGGGGATGGAAATATGGCTCTGGAGATGGGAACAGATGGAGACTGGAACATGATGCCTGGGGTTATGGGAATATGATGCTTGAAGATGGGAATGTGGCTCTGGAGAAAGAACCGTAGTTCCTGGTGATGGAAACATAGCTCTAGAGAAAGAACTGGGGTTCCTGGGGATGGGAACGTGCTCTGGAGAAAGAAAAATGGCACTTGAGGATGAGAACACGGTGCTGGAGACTGGAGCACAGTGCCTGGAGGTAGGAATGTGGCTCTGGAGATGGAAACACGGTGCCTGGGGTTATGGGAACATGATACTTGAAGATGGAAACGTGGCTTTGGAGAAGGAACTGTCTCTTCTGGGGATGAGAATGTGGCTCTGGAGAAAGAAAAATGGCACTTGATGATGAGAACACGGTGCTGGAGACTGGAACACAGCGGGTGGGGATGGAAATGTGGCTCTGGAGATGGAAACACTGTGTGGAGGATGGAACATGATGCCTGGAGTTATGGGAACATGATGTTCCTGGGGATGGGAATGTGGCTCTGGAGAAAGAAAAATGGCACTTGATGATGAGAACACGGTGCTGGAGACTGGAACACAGCGGGTGGGGATGGAAATGTGGCTCTGGAGATGGAAACACTGTGCTGGAGACTGGAACATGATGCCTGGAGTTATGGGAACATGATGTTCCTGGGGATGGGAATGTGGCTCTGGAGAAAGAAAAATGGCACTTGAGGATGAGAACACGGTGCTGGAGACTGGAGCACAGTGCCTGGAGATAGGAATCTAGCTCTGGAGATGGAAACACAGTGCTGGAGACTGGAACACAGTTCCTGGGGATGGGAATGTGGCTCTGGAGAAGGAACTGTCATTCCTGGGGATGGGAACGTGGCTCTGGAGAAACAAAAATGGTACTTGAGGATGAGAACACGGTGCTGGAGACTGGAACACAGCTCCTGGGGATGGGAATTAGCTCTGGAGGAGGAACCGTCATTCCTGGGGATAGGAACGTGGCTCTGGAGAAAGAAAAATGGTACTTGAGGATGAGAACATGGTGCTGGAGACTGGAACATGATGCCTGGGGCTGGGAATATGGCACTAGAGCCGAGAACGTGATGCCTGGGGATGGGAACGTGGTTGGAGAAAGAAAAATGGTACTTGAGGATGAAAACACGGGTTCTGGAGACGGTAACACGCTCCTGAGGCTTGGAAAGTGTCACTAGAGCCGGGAACGCGATGCCTGGGAACGGGAATGCGGCTCTGGGGACCGGAACGCATCGCGCACCCCGCGGCCCGGGCGTGCCGGGACTCGAACCCGGGGCCTTGGGGCGGCGCGGCGGTGCCGGCAGGGGCGCTGCGGCGGGGCGGTTCCGCCTTTGTTGCCGTTGGCGCCCTTTCCTGCGCCGGGCGCGCGGCGGCGGCACGGGGGGCGGGAGCGGCAGCGGGAGCGCGGCGGGGCCGGGCAGCGGCACCGGGTGAGCGGCACCGCGGGACGCAGCGCGGCTCGGGCTCGGCGGAGCGGAGCGTGAGCGGCGGAGCATGGAGATGGAGAAGCGCTTGACGCTGGAGCTGCGCAACAAGAGCCGAGCGAGGTGCGGCGGCGGGGAGCGCGGGGAGCGGGCGGCACGTGCTGCGGGGGGATGGGAAAGGGAGAGCGGCCCGCGGGGTCCGCACGGCGGGGAGCGGGCGGGTTTGGCGGGTGGCGATGGGGCGGCGCGGAGGTGGCGTGGCGGTGTTGGGAGCGCTCCCGCCGGCCCGCTCCCGGCATGGGGGCGCGCACGTGTTGAGGCGGCGGGGCCCGCCCGCACCGGGCCGTGCTGAGGCGGTGGCGGGCCCGGCCCGGCCCGCGGAGGGCTGCGGGGGGCGGCGGGCAGCGAGCGGGCAGGGCCGGCCGGGCCGGGCTCCAGCGCGGCGGAGCAGCGGGCTCGGGTCGGGGCGGCTCCGGCGGCCATGGCGGTCGCATGTTAACGGGGCCGGCCGGGCCGCAGCGGCTCCCGCGGGTTCCTCCGCCCCGGGAACGGCTCGGGAGTGCGGGGATGATCCTTTAAGGTGCCCGTGGGGCCGCTCGCTCCCCTCAGCTGGCGGCTGTGAGGCCGGGCCCGGCGCTGCGTGCCCGCTCTGGGGCCGCCTCATCCCCGCTCTGCCCTTCCCCGGATCTTCCCTCACTCCGGATCTTCCCTCGCTCGGCCGCCCCTTCCCTGAATTCCCTGTTTCCCTCGCTCTCCCCTCTCCCTTTCCCTGGCTGTTCCCATCCCCGCTCCCTTTTCCCTGGCTCTCTCCTCTCCTTTTCCCGGTTCTCCCTCCCCGGCCCCGGGCCCTCTCGGTGTCGTGGCAGCCGCGGCCCGTGGCTCCGAGCTCGGGTAAAACGGGCGCTGAGCGGGGCTCTGAGTGCGGGGATTAAAGCTCGGCCGGGGGATTTGGGGGATTTGCGGGACGGGAGCGGCCGGGCAGGAGGAGCCGGGTCCCCACCGAGGGATTGCGGGGTCAGCTCCGCGTGTCCCGGGTGTCCCCGGAGCTCTGTCCGGCTCCAGCGCCGCCCGTGCCATCAGAAAAAGCTCGGTCTGAGGTAAAGCTGGGTTGATTCATGGCTCCAGTGAGGCACTGAGGTCACCTTGGATCCCTGGCAGTGCCCAAGGTCAGGCTGGACAGGGTTTGGAGCACTCTGTGATAGTGGAAGGTGTCCCTGCTTTAAGGTCCCTTCCATCCCAAACCATGCCAGGATTCCCTGAGGAAGTTCATCCTCACCTCTGTGCCCACACAACAAATCAGCAGCCACCCAGCTCTGGCCTTTACATCCACCACAGAGGCGTTTTTGGTTTGGCTGGAGCTTTTTTCTGGGGTTTTGGGAGCTGCAAAACTTGTGGTTGAGCCTCCGCTCAAGGAGCTGGGAGTGATAATTCATTCCGAGCTTGTGCTGTGAAGGTGGCAAAGATGGCACAGCAGCCCCCAAACTCCTTGAGAGGAGAGTTTAAAATGCCTCAGAGGGAGTTTAAAATGCCTCAGAGGGAGTTTAAAATGCCTCCCTGATATCTGGCTGATGTGAGCAGGAGAGGTAAAATGGGAGCGCTGCGAAGGAAGAATTTGGAGAGCGCCACGAGCCTGTTGGCCAAGGCTCATTTTTACATCTTGCTGTCAGGAATGTGTGGGGTAAAGTAAAAGCAGCTTTTGGGAGAGCTGGGGCTGTGCTGGGGGCTGGGACGGGACAGGGGTGTTTCCCTCCAGGAGTTTGGGGAAACGGTCCTGGTTGATTCCTGTGCGGAATTGCTGGTTTAGTGATGGATCCTGTGTGTGTTTGGGCACAGTGTTTGATGCCATCGCTGCTCCTGTGTCACCAGCCTGAGCCTGAGCACTGTGTCCCCTCTCTGGACATTGTCCCAGGGATGCCAATCCTGCTCTGCTGCAGCTTTCCCATCCCGATGACATCGGGGACAGAGTGGGACAAACGCAGCCAACCTCGTTTGGCATCATTAGCAGGGCCCAAAATGTGACTCTGAAAGTTTTATCAACACCTCGTGTGCGTGGGGTGCTGGGATGTGACCTCCTGCCTCCAAAAAGCCCTGGCTGCTGCTTCCTGGAGGGCAGGGACATTGCTGGGGACACTTGGTGGCTTGTGCTCCAAGGGTGAAACCTCAGCCAGCGTGAGGTGGTTCTTGTCACCAAAAATTAGAACTTATTTCTTCATCTCACCAAAAAAAAAAATTCTCGTCAGAAGTTGTAATTTCTTTCTTCATCCTTCTCACAAAAAAAATAAATTCATTAAAATTTATAACTCCTTTCTTCATTCTTCTCATCAAAAATTATAACTTATTTCTTCATCTCGCCAAAAAAAAAAAATTCTCGTCAGAAGTTATAACTTCTTTTTTCCTCCTTCTCACCAAAAAAAGTAGCTTCTCACCAAAAGTTACACATTTTTTCTTCATTCTCACCAAAAAAAAGTAATTTCTCACAGAAAGTTATAAATTTTTTCTTCATTCTCGCAAAAAAAAGGTAACTTCTCACAAAGAATTGTAACTTCTTTCCTCACCAAAAAACCAAACTTCTCACCAAAAGGTATAACACCTGTTCTCACCAAAAAAATAACTTCTCACCAAAAGTTATAGCTTCTTCCTTCTGTCTTCTCTTAAAAAAAAAACTTATCACCAAAATTTGTAACTTCTTTCTTCACTCTTCTCACCAAAACAAATAACTTCTCACAAAAAGTTACAAATTTTTTCTTAATTCTTCTCATCAAAAAACACTTTTCATTAAAAGTTCTAACTCCTTTTTTTACTCTTGTCATAAAAAAACCCCAAACTTCTCACCAAAGGTTATAAAATTTTTTTCTTCATTCTTATTAAAAAAGAAACTTCTCACCAAAAGTTGTAACTTTTTTCTTCATCCTTTTCACCAAAAAAAAAACCCTCCTGAAAAGTTACAAATTTTTTCTTTATGCTTCTCACCAAAAGAAAACTTCTCACTGAAAGTTACAACTCCTTTCTTCATTCTTCTCACCAAAAGTTATAACTTTCTTCATTCTCCTAACCAAAAAAAAGAAAACTTCTTGCCAAAAGTTATAACTTCTTTCTCCACCCTTCTCACCAATAAATGCAGACTTCTCACTCAAACTTTTAACTCCTTTCTTCATTCTTCTCACCAAAAAAAACCCTTAACTTTTCACCACAATTTGTAACTTCTTTCATTCTTCTCACCAAAATTAAATAACTTCTCACCAGAATTGATTTGGCTCTAAGGTCTGGAGTTCGAGGGGGATTTTGGGTTAGGGTTGGGGGCTCTGGGGGTGGTGGCAGTGTCACCTGGAGGTCCCCATGTCACCTGGAGGTGACAGCTGTGGGTGTGTGTGTGCAGGTGAAGGAGCTGGTGCTGGACAATTGTCGCTCAGAGGATGGCAAAGTGGTCGGCCTCTCGTCAGACTTTGAGAACCTCGAGTTCCTCAGCATGATCAACATCAACCTGCTGTCCGTGTCCAACCTCCCCAAACTCAACAAGCTCCGCAAGGTGAGTCCAGGCTCTGCTTTTCCAAAAAAACCCTTGAATTTTGTTGTTTTCCTCTCTGAGCAAGTAGAGGGGTCACTTTTAAAGTGCAACAAAACCCTTGTGAGCTCTTCAGGTGTTTGGTGTCTTTCCTCTCGTGCTTGTGCTGTTGTGCTGCTCTCAGAAGCTTCACAAGATTTTGAATATTTTGGGTATTGTTGATATTTTGGATATTATGAATAGTGTGGATATTGTGGATATTTCACATATTTTGGAGTACTTGGCAGCGCCATGTCCCTGCAGCAAAGGGGTTTTAAGGGCAAACCTGACCTTAAAATTTTAAGGGATTTAGGTGTTCCCTGCAGCCCAGCTCTCAGGGCAGTTTCCTTCCCCATATCACGAGCTGAAACACTTGGTGACCATGTGATATTGCCTCCCTTCAGCTGGAGCTGAGTGATAATAGGATTTCTGGTGGCCTTGAAGTTCTAGCAGAGAAAACTCCCAACCTGACACACTTGAATCTGAGCGGCAACAAGATCAAAGACATCAACACCCTGGAGCCCTTGGTGAGTGGAGGCTGTGCTGGAATGCCAGGGCTGACATTTCCTGTGGGTCTGAGCAGCAGAAAGTTGACCTCGTGGGTGTACTGGGGACAGGTTTGATCCCAGTTTGAGGCTGGGCCAGGAATTAATGGCTTCCCAGTGTGGAAAGGCAGAACCAGTTATGAAGGGAGCTTGAGATGGAGCTGGATGAGTGAAACTGGGGATGCTCAGTGTCCATCTGAGAAGGGAGCAGTAAAGGGTCGGGGTTTTCATCTTCTTCATCCTCCTCGAGGATGCACTTGGGGTGTCCTGGAATGAGGTCACTGGACACCAGTGAGGGTCTGTCCCGTCAGCCTGGTTGTGCTGTCACAGTCACAGGGTCAGGGAGGGTGGGAAGGGCCTGAGGAGGTGACTGAAAAGGGGTGAGGAGTATCTGAGACAGGGTGTTTGCCTCACTGGTCCATCCATTCCCTGCAGAAGGAATTTGGGGTTGTTGTGCTGCTCCTTCCCTGTGCCAAGGGCTCTCCCTGAGCTCTGCCTTGGGGTTCTGCCTGGTACTCCAGGCAGGATGAGCCTGAGAGACTCCTGAGCTTTCTGTGCCTGTTCAGAGGAAAGATTTGGAAATGCACAAAGTTGGTTTCAGAAAGGGAAGGCAGGACAGAGGAGCTGAAAGGAAATTTCTGTGCCCACAGTGAGCAGGAGCAGTGAGTTCTCTCCATCCGAGGAGCAAATGGAGCAGAGCCACTTCTGAGCTGGACCTGGGCAGTGCCTCATCTTGGCTGCCTGATCCTCACACAAAGCAGTCAGTAACTCAAACAAACCGATTTTTGCAGAAAAAGTTGCCAAACCTCCACAGCCTGGACCTGTTCAACTGTGAGGTGACGATGCTCATCAACTACCGGGAGAGCGTGTTCGCCCTGCTGCCCCAGCTCACCTACCTGGATGGCTTCGATGCTGACGAGCAGGAGGCCCCAGACTCAGACCCTGAAGCAGATGGGGATGCCCTGGAGGACGAGTATGAGAACGGGGAAGGTGAGGGTTTTCTCTCCTCGTGTTTTTTCTGCTGGGGAACGACCCCGTTTCCACTTGTGGGTGGGTTTTGTGGATGGGGATTTGTGGTGGAGTAGGGGCAGTGTGGGTACCTCAGCCCCTTTTCAAGTGGGATGGGAGGGACTGGGACTTGCTGGGAGGAACTGGGACTAACTGGGAGGAACTGGGACTTGCTGGGAGGGACTGGGATTTACTGGAAGGGAACAGGGCTTGTTCTGTCCCTCCTTATTTTTTGTGACCCACATAGGGGTGAGGGGTGTGTGGGAACAGTGGGGATTTGGGAACTGGAGCACTTCCCTCCCTCCCCGTTTTGGTAGAAGGTGAGGAAGAGGAGGACGACGAGGAGGAAGACGATTTGGATGAAGAAGTCATCGATGATGAGGAGGATGAAGATGATGATCTGGAAGGGGAAGAGGAGGAGGATGGAGTAGATGACGAGGTGAGGCTGGCACCAGTTCAGCTCCAGGCTGTGCATTTGTCCTTTCTGGTGTCACAGGAGCCTCTTTGGGGTCAGATCTGAGGAATTCCATCCACCCATTGGATTCCATTGGAAAAAGCCGTTCCAGAGGCATTTTCCCTGCACTTTGCACTTTGGTGCCCAGGATTTCCCAGTTCAGAGCTGGGGCTGGAGCTTGCCGTGGCTCTGAGTGGTGAATCCCCATCCTGATCCCCACGGATCCCCAGGGATGTGAGGAGCTCCTGGAGAGCCCACAGCCTCTCCTGAGGCTTCAGTGGGGCGGGAGATGGGAAGGAAGATTCTGGAATTGTGGCTTGTGCAACAAAGCCTCTTGTTTTAACTGCAGGAGGAAGATGAGGAGGAAGATGGCGAGGAAGATGAAGAAGATGAAGCTGAAGAGGGTGAGTTGAGTCCTGACAAACCAATTCCTTGCAGAGTTGTTTCAAGAATCATATATTTGGTGTTTTTGGAGCTTCCCCAGCCCCAGCCCAGGGCTGTTGCTGCCTGAGCTGATGCTGAGCGGTGTCACCACCGAGGGTCACCCAGGGAATGGAAAAGAGGTTTTGGGACCTCCTAATTCCAGCCCCACCAGGTCATTGTGGGAAATGTGAGAGGTCAGTTACTCAGAAAAGCGGTTCTGGGAATGGATGGGCCGTGCAGGAGCAGGGTTTCTGTCCCAGGAGTGTGAGGAGATGGCTTGGGGACACCTTCTCCTCTCTTGAGCTGAGACCTGAGCTGGGCCAGGCTCCTCTGGGTCAAACAAACACAAACACCCCAGTGAAAGTTGGCAGAATGTTGTGGCTGCAGTGAATTCACGGATCTTGGATGGATCATGGGATTGTTAATGTTGGGAAATGCATCAGTCCAGCACCACCAACACCAAGTGTCACATCCAAGGTTTTTGAACACTTCATGCCTGGTGACTCCACAGCCCTGGGCAGCTGTGCCAGTGCCTGAGCACCTTTTCCTTGAAGGGATTTTTCCCAACATCCAATCTGAACCTGCCCTGGCCCAGTTTAAGACCATTTCCTCTTGTCTTGTCCCTCATCACCTGGGACAACACTGAGTCCACCCCCTCCTGTCAGGGAGTTGTGCAGAGCCACAAGGTCCCCCCTGATCCCCCTTTGCTCCAGGCTGCCCAGCTCCCTCAGCCTCTCCTGGTGCTCCAGACCCTTCCCCAGCTCCATTCCCAACCCTGGACACCCTCCAGCCCCTCCATGTCCTTATGAGGAGCCCAAACTGCCCTTAGGATGTGAGGCCTCAGCTGTGCCAGCACAGGAGGCCACGAGCTCAGTCAGGAGCGCCTGAATTCCGCAGATGCTGCATTTTTGAGGCTGTCCAACAAAAAAAACAAAACCCTTTTCAGCTGTTGAAACACAGGATGCTCAGAGGGCATGGAGAGTCAGTGTCTCCTGTCAGCCCAGGATTTTCTGGATGCCCCAGGAGCATGGCAGGGTGGATCTGCTCCCCAAGGTGCTCCCAGCTCCTTGTGAGGCCACAGCTCAGCAGGAAGAGCAGATCAGGGGGGCCAGGCTGGAAGAGTGAATCTCACCAGGCTGGAAGAGTGAATCTCACCCTCTTTGCAGAGCACCCGTGCGGGGAGAAGAGAAAACGAAGTCTAGAGGATGAAGGAGAGGAAGATGCAGAGGATGAAGAGGACGATGAGGATGACTGACCCCAGCGAGCCGCTCAGTTTTACAGACTCTGACTGTGCTTGTCTTAACCTCCCCGTTGTGTCTGTGTGAGACTGTAAATCCCTGTCTCCCACTCTCCTCCTTCCTCCTCCTCCTCTCCCCCCTTTGTATGGCTGCAGCGTCCACAATATATTTTTTTAAGATTTAGAATACTGTAGGCATTCAGGGGAATCTTCCATACAAGGCTCACTTTTTTTCTCTCACAAAAAAGTATCTCATGACCAAAGGCTTTTCTCGCGTTCGGTGTTTGTGGCAGCAGCTTTGCAAACGAAAAAAAAAAAATCCAACCAAAAAAAAAAAACACACAAAAAAAAATTCCAAAAAGAAAGAAAAAAAGAGAAAAAAAATCTCCTCCTTAGGGTATCTTTGTGTCCGAAATCAGCTGTGCCACACTGGACCCAGAGCTCCAGCATTGAAGGCCTTTGGCACCCTCGTGCCCTCAGCTCAGGGCTCGGACGACGCTTTTTTGAGCTCTGCTGCAAGCTCTGGTTCATCCCCGTGGACTCGGAACCATCCCTGAGGGCGTCTCCGCTCTGAAATCGCGGTGATGTGATCTCTGGACGTGCTTGAAGATGCTTTCGTGCCGGGGTGGGGGTTCTGGGTTTTTGGGGGGTGGGAGGGGGCTGCTTGCATGACCTGGTACCTCCGCCACTGCACCTTGCAGTAGCCCCGCACTTGCTTTCCGATTTTTTTTTTTTATTATTTATAAACTGGAACGTTATTCCCATTATTAGGGGCCACCTAAACCCCTCCCTTGGCGCGTCCCGAGCCAGAGGGGTTTTTGTGGCTGTGTTTGGCTGCGGGGTGGCCCCGCAGCAGCCTTTGGGATGGGATAGGGAGCGCAGGTGTGGGGTCACTGCTCCTCCACGGGCTCTGTTCCCCCTGTACAGCCCCGCTCAGCCACGATCACTGTGATGCTCCTAACTCGGCTTCCCCGCAGCCCGTGTTAGCCTGTGAATTCTCAGGGTCCTTCTGCCAGCCAGTGCCAGCTCTGCACAGTGCCCCTGCAGCTGGCATCCTCCTCCTCCTCCCTCCCAGCAAACAAATCCAGCTGCACCAGGAGGGAGGATTTGGAGAACCCAGCCAGCTGCAGCATCCCCAACCCCATATCCCCACCTTCCTCATCCCAGAGGTGCCCACCCATCCCACCCCGGGGTGCTGCTGCCTGGGCTGGGGTGGGGACCCCGCTGCCCTGGGGGTGCAGCTGAGCACTGGCACTTTGTGGCACTGCCGTGGGTGCCCCGGGCACTCCGTGGGCCCCCCGGATTTGAGGCTCCAGCCCTCCCTTTTCCCCTCCAAGGAGTTTGGGGTGCGTTCTCGGGGCACATCCCCCGTTCCCGTCGCTTCCCCTCTCGCTGGTGTCTCTCGCATTGTACAGTCGCTGTGACCATTCGGAGAAGAACTAATCATGTAAAATGCAAACTGAGTAACTTATAAATGTTTAAGGAATTTTTAGAGAAAAAGAAAAAAAAAAAGGATGTGTTTTTTTTTTTTTTTTTCCCTGCATTTTTAGCAGATTGTATGGATTTTATATTAGCCTAGTAACTGTCAGGTTTTGATTGGTCAGACTAGTCCCAGAAATAAGGATCTCCAGCCCTTTTGTATCTTTTGTTACAAAATTTGGATAAAACTTTAATAAAGACTTCCGTTTTTAAAAACCCATGGCGATGGAGCTTGGCTTGGCTGCCTGTGCCTCGGGAAGGGCCAGGAGTGCTCGGAGTGTGGGGCAGCTTTGGGAGTGTCCCCTGTCCCCGGGTGTGGCTCAGCTTGGGATGGATTTGGGGCTGGGCTGTGGGGTGGGGTCTGCAGGACCCCCAGGAGGTGGCTGGAGCCGGAGCAGGGGGTCAGGGGCAGTTCGGGAAGGGTCTCCCTCCTTTTGGGGTGGGCTGGGGTGGGGCTGAGCTGTGCCCGGTGCTGTGCCCGGTGCCCCCCTTGGGGTCTCGGGGTCGCTGTCCCCTTGGGGGGCTCTGTGAGCCCGTGATGAGCTGTCACTCTGTCTGGTCTCAGCAGCTTGGGGACACTTTGGGGTGTCCATCCCCCTGCTCAGGGGCCGAGGGGACCGGGCTGGGCTGGGCAGGGCACAGACCCAGCTCAGGAGGGGTGCAGGAGGGAGCTGGGGTGGGCAGGAGAGGGAAGGGATGGCAGAGAAAGGAAGGGATGGCAGAGAAAGAAATGGCAGGAAGGGAAGGGGAAGGGATGGCAGAGGGAGGAAGAGATGGCAGGGGCAGGAAGGGATGGCAGGGGCAGGAGGGGATGCCCACCACGGCCACGTGGCCATTGGGCCTTTCTGGGCACCTTCCCAGGGTTTGTGTCCCCTCCCGGGGCTGGTGGCACCAGCAGGGCAGGGGGTGCCAGTGCTCCCAGTGCTCCCAGTGCTCCCAGTGCTCCCAGTGCTCCTGTCCCTCATTCCCAGCCGGGGCTGGTGTAGGCACCAGCAGGTCCCAGCACGCCTCCTCTCAAACCAGTTTGCAGCAAACTCTTCACCCCGCTGGGCTGGGACCGGCTGAGCGGGACTGGGGGAGCCCCAGGGTGCTCCCACGGGGGGTGCAGGGGGTGCAGCCCCCTCGGGCTGGGCACCAGGGCCCCTGCTCCTCCTTCCGTGCCATTCCATGCTCTCCTGGCACCTCTGCCAGCGGCAGGGCTGGGACAGCACCGAGGCCGGCTGGGGGTTGGAGTCCCAGCCTGCTTTGGGTGCTGGGGTGCTGCTCAGGAGCCCTGCGCGCTCTGGGATATGCTGACGGGGGTCTGGGGGAGCAGAGAGCACCCCTTCCCCTTCCCCAAACACTTCCCCTTTCCCCTTCCTCAGATTTTCCTCAAACACTTCCCTTTCCCCTTCTCCTTCCCCAACCCTTCCCTTTTCCCCTTCCCAAACCATCCCCTGGCAGGCCCAACCCAGGGGCAGAGGGTCCCTCACCCCCTGCACCCCCCCATATCCCCCTCCTGTGTATTTTGGGGTCTTTCAGTGCCAGCCCCGCTCCCCCATCACCCCCAGCCCACACAGAGGCCTCTCCCGGTCATCGCTCCTGTACAATTCCCATTTATTATTCCGAGATCTCGTTCCAGAGAAATGCGGTAACTCCTGAGAACCTCCCGGGCTCCCCCAGAGCCCCCGGGGCCGAAGCGACAAAGCCTTGAGGGGAGGGAGGCGCGGGGGTCCCGGGTGCTGGAGAGTTCCCCAAAATAAAAAAGGAACGGGTAGGAATCCCAAAGGAACGTCGCCCCTCCTGCACCCCGGGGAGGGGTCTCTGTGCCACAGCGTGGGCAGGGGCTGTGCTGTGCCCCCCTGCCCGGCTCGGGGGGGCATGGGGAGAGTCCCGTGGGAGCCGAGGGCATCAAAGCTGGGAGTACAGGGAGTTCTCCATCTCCGGCGTCAGCTTGGCGTGGAACGGGGCCAGGCCCACCCCGAATCTGCGGGGAGAAGGGAGAGAGCTGTCAGCACCTGGGAAGGGGCATGGCAGGGCTGGGGGGTACGGGGAGGGGCACAGGAGGGGATCTGAACCCCTCTGGGTTGGGGAACACTGGGAGGGCACATGACCCATACAGGGCAGGTTGGGGGGCTTGCGGGGATAGGAAGGGTACACAAACCCCTCCAGGGCATGGCATGGGGTTGGGGCATGGGTGTAGGCTGGGTGAGGGGCACTGGGAGGCACTAACAGACCCCTCCAGGGCAATGCAGGGGCTGTGGGACACAGGAGGCACACAGATCCCCCCCAGGGGCCACGGCAGGGGTTGGGGGGCACTGGGAGGGCACATGGACCCATTCCAGGGCATGGAGGGGGTGGGGACATAGGAAGGGAACAGGGAGGGCACTGGGAGGGCACACAGAACTCTCTGGCACCACGCAGAGCCTGGGCGTGGGCCAAGGAGGTCACACAAACCCCGCAAGGGACATTGCAAGGCCTGGGGGGCACTGGGAGACACACAGATTCCCCCCAGGGGCATGAGGGACAGTCCCGAGCAGGGGCTGGGGACACAGGGAGGGCACTGGGTGGGCACTCAGACCCCTCAGGACATTGCAGGGGTTGGGGGACACGGGTAGGGCACACAAATCCCTCCAGGGACATTGCAGGGGCCGGGCATGCAGGGACTGGAGCCCAACCAACCCCTGCCAGGACAGAGGGAGCGGGATGAGCCTTAACCCCGCGGGACAAGGAACAACCCCGCAGCCGGGATGGGGGGTCCCGGTGGGAGAGGGGTCCCTCCCGTACCCATCTCGGCCTCCAGGCGCCCGGGCGGTTCTTGCGGTGGTCCTCGATGTGCAGGGTCATCTCCTGGCGGGAGGCGGCGGAGAAGGGGCACTGCGTGCAGCTGTAGCGGCCCCGCGTGTGCTCCCAGACGATGCGGCTGTTGGAGGAGTGCCCTGCAAGGACGGGCGGGCAGGGAAGCACGGGGATCGCCCCGGCAATTCTTCGGGATCGCCCCGGCAATTCTCCGGAGATCGCCCCGGCAATTACACGGGATCGCCCCGGCAATTACACGGGAATCACCCTGGCAATTCCTCCGGGACAGCCCCGGGATCGCCCCGGCAATTTCCCCGGGATTGCCCCGGCAGTTCCCCCGGGATCAACCTGGCAAATTCCCCCGGGATCGCCCCGGCAGTTGGATTGCCCCGGCAATTCTCCGGGATAGCCCCGGCAATTCCTCCGGGATCACCCCGGCAATTCCCCGGGATCGCTCGGAGCCGGCTGCCGGCTGCTGCCGCGGGGTTTTGGGGGCTGGAGCCCCCTCGCTCCGAGCCCCACACGCTCTCAGGGGGTCCCTTCCCAAGGGAAGAACCCCGAAACCGAGAGCAGGGCCGAGGCTGTGCCCCCGGCCCCGGAGCAAAGGGCACACTGGGAGCACTGGTGGCACTGGTGGCACTGCAGCCCGGGCAGCTGCTGCTCCTCCTGCTGCTGCTGTTTCTGCCCCCGGGGCCGGGCTGGGGGGTTTTGGGGGGTGCAGCCGGTACCCCCCTTGTGTGAGCCCGCCTGGGCCGCACCCCCCTCTCCGCGCGGCTCCCCAAAAAGGGAGAGCCCGTCCCTCCCCCGCGCTGTGCGGGAGCTCTCCCGTCCCCTGCGGCCCCCCCGCCGCCCCCGAACCCCCGCGACAGAAAGCAGGCCCCCACCGGTAGGTGCCAAACTAACTGGGTCACCTGAGCCAAAGCGGAGAGTGGGCTGACACTCCACTGCGGAGGGAATCGTAGGGCGAGACAGCATTTAGGGCTCCCTTTTTTTGGGGGGGACCTGGGGGAGGGCGGCCTGCCCGGCCCCAGCCTCGCACCCCCAGCGCGGGATGAGTCAGGCGGCGCAGATTTGGAGGCTTTTTTTTTTTTTTTTTTTTTTTTTGCTGCTTTGCCAATCATCATCACAGAGGGGCGGCACAGGTGGGACGGGGCTGTGGCGGGGCTGGGGGCGGGAGGCGGGGCCGGATCCCGGCTGGGCGGGCGGGTCCTCCTTCGGGGCGCTGACTGCGTCAGCGGAGCAGAAAGGAGTTTGTCCCGCACGGCTCGGGCGCTCTCACCTTGGCTTTTCTTCCAGACGGCGTTGGACACGCTGGGGACCGTGTGCGCAGGAAGGGCTCAAACGGGCTGAGCCGCGGGCTGAGCCAGCCCCCGAGGGCGATTGGGCACGTAGGGCAGGAACGGCCCCGGCACCGAGGACGGCGCTGGCCCCGAGAAGCGGTCAAGGACGGCGGCCCGAAGAGGGGCGGCTCCAGCAGCGGGAAGGGTTGCGGGGCGGTGGGGCACCAGCGGCAGCGGCTCCAGCGCCGGGCGCTCGGGCAGCCGCCGGGCAGTGTCCGCCCGCAGCCCCGGCTTCCTTGTCCGGCGGCCGCAGAGCGCTCGGCGGCTTGGGCGGCCCCTCGGGAGGCTTGGCCGGGGGCTCCTTCTCCGTGCCGGGGGTAGCGGGAGGCAGCGGGGGCCGCTCGGCCCTGGGGAGCGGCGCGGGGGTGCTGGAGCTGTCGGAGCAGACGTGCAGGTGCTTGAAGAGGGAGCGGTGCGTTCGGAAGCGCAGCAGGCAGTTCTCGCACCTGGGGCAGAGCAGTGTCAGTGGCCGCGGTCCCTTCGGTGTCACCCCAACCCCGACCCGCTGCCTGCTGTCCCCAAAGGGACCGGGGAGTACCGGGGAGTGGGGACAGAGACTCACTTGAAGTAGCGGTTTGGCTTGTAGTGCACCTTCATGTGGGCCATGAGGTCCTGCATGCTGGGGAAGGTCTCGCTGCAGCCCAGCGTGGGGCAGTGGAAGGTTTTGCCTTCAAAATTGAAAGAGAAAATTCAGGAAATTGGAAGAGAAATTCAGGAATTCAAAGGAAATCAGATGAAGAGAAATTCAGAAATTCAAAGAATTCAGAATCAAAGAAATTAGAATTGGAAGAGAAATCAGAAATCGAAGAGAAATAGAAATAGAAATTCACAATATGGAAAAAGAAAGAAATTAAAGAAAGAAATTCAGAATTCAAAGAAAATTCAGAAATTAAGAGAAATTCAGAAATTCAAAGAGAATTCACAAATGGGAAGAGAAAATCAGAAAATCAAAGAGAAATTCACAAATTGGAAGAGAAATTCAGAAATTCGAAGAGAAATTCACAAATGGGAAGAGAAATTCAGAAATGGAAAGAGAAATTCAGAAATTCAAAGAGAAATTCAGGAATTCAAAGAGAAATTCACAAATTGGAAGAGAAATTCAGAAATGGAAAGAGAAAATCAGAAATTCACAGAGGAATTCAGAAATTGAAAGAGAAATTCACAAATGGAAAAAGAAATTCAGAAATTCAAAGAGAAAACAGAATCAAAAAAAAAATTCAGAAATTGGAAGAGACAAGAAATGGAAAGAGAAATTCAGAAATTGGAAGAGAAATTCAGAAATTCAAAGAGAAATTCAGAAATCGGAAGAGAAATTCAGAAATTGAAAGGTCTCGGCAGCTCCAGCTCCCCCCAGTCTCCCCTCCTGACCGTACCTGCACCACCCCCAGCCCTGCCTCAGTTTCCAGCCCTGCTCTGCCCCCTCCCAGCCAAAAATGGGGCAGCGCTGGCCTTACCCTCGAGGGACTGTGTGGGTCTGTAGTGGACCCTCAGGTGGTCCATCAGCTCCTGCATGCTGGGGAAGGCCAGTTTGCAGCCGTAGCTCGAGCACTGGTAGTGTTTCCCTGTAAGGACATGGATCTGTCAGCCCCGTCCCTATCCCTGGCCTGTCCCCGTCCCCATCCCCATCCCTGTCCCCATCCCTGTCCCATCCCTGTCCCTGTCCCCATTACTGTCCCCATCCCTCTCTCTGTCCCTGTCCCTGTCCCTGTCCTGTCCCTATCCCTGTCCTGTTTCCATGCTGTCCCTGTCCTGTCCTGTCCCTGTTGCTCTATCCCTGTCCTGTCCCCCTCTGTCCCTCCCTGTCCATTCCTGTCCCCGTCCATCCCCATCCCCTTTCCTGTCCCCGCCCCTGTCCCTGTCCCTGTCCCTGTCCCCATCCCTGTCCCCATTCCCATTCCCGTTCCTGTCCTCATCCCTGTCCCCATCCCTGCCCTGTCCCCATAGCCCATCCCCTGTCCTGTCCCCATCCCCGTCCTGCTCCCTGTCCTGTCCCCATCCCTGTCCCTGTCCCCACCCCTGTCCCTGTTCCCATCCCTGTCCCCCCTTCCCCATTCCTGTCCTTTCTCCCATCCGCCCTGTCCCATCCCCATCCCTGTCCCATTCCATCCCTGTCCCTCCCCTCCCCTCACCTGGGACAGGTCTGCGTTTCAGCGGCCGCAGCTCCAGGGCGGGGGTCCCTCCACTCCCCAGCGGGGCAGCGGGCACGGCGGGCTCACTGCAGCCTGCGGGGAGAGGCCGTGAGGCTCAGCCCTGCCCCAGCACCCTCCGTGCCCTCCCCGAGTGAAATTGGGTCTGGGGGATCGGCCTGGAGCCCTCCAGGGTGTGAGAGCTTGGAGGGGCTTCGCTCGGGGAAAAGCTGAGGAGTGAAGGGGAAGGTGGCTGGAACAGGCGGGGTGATGCCACTGGCACACCTGGGCACATCCTGGCACACCCAGCACACCGGCTCAGCCTGGCACACCCAGCATATCTTGCACACTGGGCTCATCCTTGCACACCCAGCACACCCGGGCTCAGCCTGGCACACCCAGCAATCTTTGCACACTTGGGCTCATCCTTGCACACCTGGGCTCATCCTTCACACCCAGCATTGTGCACCTGCTATCTTGCACACCTGGGCATCTTGAAGACATCCTTGCACACTCAGCACATCCTTGCACACCTGGGCTCATCCTTGCACACCCGGGCTCATCCTTGCACACCCAGCACACCCGGGCTCAGCCTGGCACACCCAGCATATCTTTGCACACTTGGGCTCATCCTTGCACACCCAGCACACCCGGGCACACCCCCATGGGATGGGATTCAGCCAAAAGGATCTCTCAGCCACAGAACCAAAGGTTCCTTCCCGCTGCCCGTGTCCCGGTTCCTCCCAGGGACTCACCTGCCCCCTCCGCGCCGAATTTCCCCCGCAGGGCCAAGGTGGCCACAACCTCGTCCTTCTCGGTCTTCATGGCCCGGCCGGAGGTGGGCACGGGGACAGGGACAGGGACAGGGACAGGGACACGGCGGCTCCTGCCGGCGGTGCTGCAGAGGGAGCGGGAGGAGGTCAGATCAGCCTGAGGTCATGGTCACTCCTCCTCCTGCTCCTCCTCCTGCTCCTCTTCTCCTCTTCTTCCTCCTCCTCCTCGGTGCCCCGAGGCCGTGGGACCGAGCCTCCCACCCGCAGGAGGTCCCGGCTTCACAGGGGCTCTGAACCCACTGTCACCGTCACTGTCCTTGTCACCGTCCCTTCTGCCCTTCCTGCCCCGGGGTGGTCCCCAAAGCCCCCAAACATCACCCCAGACTTGGCCAGGATCCCGCTGGTGGAGCCAAAAATCCCCCAAATGCAGGGTCCTCCAAAATCAAGGATCTCCCCAATGCAGGATCCCCCAAAAGAAGGATCCCCCAATGCAGGATCCCACAAATGCAGGATCACCTGAATAAAGGATCCCCCAAATGCAGGATCCTCCAAATGCAGGATCCCCCAAATGTAGTGTTCCCCAAATTCAGGATCCCCCCAATGCAGAGTCCCCCAAATTCAGGATCCCCCCAAAACAGGATTCCAAATCAGGATCCCCAATCAGACCCAAATGCAGGAACCCAATGGATCCCAAAGACCTAATGCAAGTCCCTAAACAGATCCCCCACATGCGGACTCCCCAAGTGCAGGATCCCCCAAATGTAGGGTCCCCAAATTCAGGATCCCCCAGATGCAGGATCCTCCAAATGCAGGATCCCTAAATGAGATTCCCCAAATACAGGATGCCCCCAGATGCAGGATCCCCCAAATGCATGATCCCTTAAATTCAGGATCCCCCAAATGCAAGATCCCTTAAATGCAAGATCCCTCAAATACAGGATTCCCCCAATATAGGATTCCCCAAATGCATGATCCCTTAAATGCAGGTTCCCCCAAATGCAGCGTCCCCCAATTACAGGATCCCCTAAATTCAGGGTTCTCCAGATCCAGGATCCCCCAAATGCAGGATCCCTCAAATGGATCATCAGGAAAACCCTCTCAGTTTGGGGGATTTCCCTGCAGCGTCTGAATGTTGGAGCGAGACAGAAAATGATGATGATAATGGCAATAATAATGATAATAAATAATAAGCAACGGTGAAAAATAAGGACAAAATAAAAACGATGAAATGGTAAAAATAACTGAAATCATAACAATGCTAATGATAATATTGGGTAATGTAATAATATAAATATAATAAAAATAAGTAAAAAATTGAAATTATAAATGCTGATGATATGATAATGGTAATATAATTGTAAATAAAATAAAATGAAAATAAAAATAAAAATTAAAAAATTAATAATTATAAAAATAAAATAGAAAAAAAAAGCAAAATAATGAAAAATAGATTATTAAAAATAAAATACATAAAATAAAAAAATTAGAAAAAATAAATGATATAAATATTTCCCAAGGGCTTAATAACTCCTGGGGAAATCTCCCTGGGGATCAGCTCTATTGGATGAAGCACCCCCTCCTTCCCATCCACATCTGCTCCAGAGGCGTTTTCCCAGCTCTTGGCTCTGGGGGTCTCACCCAGCAGGGCTCAGCCTGGCCAAGCCGGGCTCAGCAGCTGCTCCTGCACTCTGGGATCGCAGCCCAGTGGGAAATAAACCGTGGAGAGGGTGAAAATCCGTGTGGGATTATTGCTGCGGCTGCCCCGGCTTTGTCTGGGGGCTGTGGGGCTTTTTTTTTTTTGTTGTTGTTTTCTCAGCCCGGCGGCCTCGGGATGGGATCAGCCAAGCGTGGAGGGGGGTTGGCCACAGGAACAGGGAATTTGGGGCAGGATTGGGGCTGGTCACGGCCCAAAGGGAAATTTCCAGGAAGGGGAATCCAGCCCTGGATGGAGGGGATGCTCCATTTCCACCCTTCATCCCTGCAGGACATGGGGGAAAAACCCAGAGCTCTGAGTAGCTTTGGTGGAGCTTTTAATTATCAGGGGAAATGGTGGTTTTGTTGGGAAAAAAGGTCTTGGGAATCTTCTTTTGGGGGAGAAAATGCTGAAAAAGGTCCAGGCAGAGCTGAGCGTGCCTGTCCAGCCCCTGGGCATCGTCCCTGTGGCACTGCCACCTCTCACTGCCCAACCCTGAAGGGTCAGAGCTGCTGGAGCCTTTCCTGGAGAGGGCAGTGAACCAAAATCCCCACTTTTCTGCTGGAAATGCCACTCTGGGTGACACCTGGGTGGCACAGCCCATGCCCAGGAGCCCCCAGGGAGCAGGGCCACAGCACAGGGGGCTCAGCTGCAGCACAGGGAAGCTTTTCCAAGAAAACAGGGAATTCTTCCTCACCAACACTGGGAGCTCCTGGTGCTCCAGAGTCAAAGCCAGCAGCACCTTTGGGTGCTGGAAGCTCCCTGCTGTCCCCATGGGGTCACAGATGCCACTCTCGGTGTCCCAGCTGCCAGCAGCACCCCAGTGATGCTCTGTAAGCGGATTTTTTTCTCTGGGAAAATGGCTCAGGAGCAGATGCAGGATGGACACTCAGATTGTGACCCAGCGTTCCACATGGGTGACAGTGGCAGCACTGTGGCATGGCCCAGCCCGGGGGCCAGGTGGCACCTGGATCATCCGGTCATTTGTCACCTCCCATGGCCAACATTCTCATCGTGCAGGGCTGTCCTGCAGCCCTGAGTATGACACCCTGGCCCATTTGCCACTGACCTGCCACTGTCACCATCCCCGGTGACCTCCTGTGGTCACAGAGATGTCACTGCCCCAGAGATGTGACCCCTCTGGTGACACCATTCCCCCAGAGACAGGGGTGGATGTCTCCTCCCTAGGAAGAGACCCCTTAGAAATAAATAAAACCCCCATAAATAAATAAAACCACCCTAAAATTTGACTTTCTCAGAGGTGTGAATCTCATGGAGATGTGACCCCCCCAGAGACATAAATCCCTCCAAAATGTGACACCCCAGAGACACAAACTCCCCCGAGATGTGACCCCCCCAGGGACACAAAACCCCTCCAAATGTGACCAAAATGTGAGCAAACCCACCCTGGAATCCCCAATCCCAGAGCCATCACCGTCACTGTCATCACTCCCAGGCTTTTCCTGCCACAGGTTCAGCCACCCCAAAAAGCTGCTGACCCCAAACTCCCTCATCCCACCCCCTCGAGACCCCAAAAACCTTTCCAGGGGGCTGCCATCCCTGTGGCTGAGCCGGGTGCTGGCGCTGCCGGTCACCCCGAGCAGGCTCTGCTGCTGATTCCGTGAATAATTAACGCGGCTCAGCCCCCTCCCACCAGCCGGGGGCTTTATCCCTATCCCGAGACTTCACTCAACCCACCCCGCGAGGATAAACGGGACAAATAATCCGCTTTGAGCAGCCCCGAGGATGAGGAGGCTCCCCCCGGCCGCGGCTCCGCGGCGCAGGAGAGGAAACAAAGGCTGGGAACAAGGGGCTCATGTGATCGCGCAGCCGGCGAGCGCCGGGGGAAGGGAGAACCGGCGGTGTTGGGGTCGGACCTCGTCCCCAACTCAAATCCACCCCGCGGATCCTCCCGGTGCTGTCAGATACCGCGGGGAGCCCGTGGAGAGCCGGGGGTGCTGCGGGGAGGATGCTGCGGGTGCCCCAATCCCGGTCTGGGCTGGAGCAGAGCTGCTGTCTGGGTGCTGCGCCCCTCCATGGGGGGGTTCCCTGCTTTTCACCCCCGAATCTGCCTGGAGAGACTGTGGAGCCATCCCTGAACCTCTGAGAGTGTGGGCATGCAAAGGGGTGAGCGCTGAGCTTTGTGCGTGGCCTCAGTGTCACATCTCCGGTGTCACATTCTCGGGGTCACAGCCCCACTGTCACAGCCCCACTGTCACAGCCCTCAGTGTCACATCCTTGAGGTCACATCCCCAGTGTCCCATCTCTCAGTGTCACATCCCCACTGTCACAGCCCTCAGTGTCACATCCTCAGTGTCACATCTCCAGTGTCCCATCCCTCGGGGTCACATCCCCGGTGTCACATCTCCGGGATCGCATCCTCACTGTCACATCTCCGGGGTCACATCCCCAATGACACATCTCCGGGGTCAGATCCCTGGTGTCACAGCCCTCAGTGCCACATCCCTGGTGTCACATCTCCAGTGTCACAGCCCCACTGTCTCAGCCCTCAGTGTCACATCCCCACTGTCACATCCCAGGTGTCACATCTCTGGGGTCACATCCCCAGGGTCACATCTCCACTGTCACAGCCCTCAGTGTCACATCCCCGTGGTGGCCACGGGGACAACTCAGCCCAAGTCTCTCTCCCTGCAGAGCAGCCCGGGTGTCCCCACAATTCCCCACTTTGCTCCAAGCCCTGCTGCCCTTTCCCCCATTCCCGGACCATCCTGGTGTTCACCATGACCCGATCCCCCCGGCTCCATCAGAACCAAACCCCTCCTTCCCTTCCGGAGCCACCGGGGCATGGCCGAGCTCCCTCCCCTCCCTGGGCGATGGTGACCCCGAGCAGCAGCCCCGGGCGAGGTCACACCGCGGCCCCGCTCTGGCAGCACCGCAGCGGCTCCCGGGGGTGCGGGAGGATGGAGGGAGCACCGGGAGATCCCGGCAGGTGCATCCCGCGATGTGTGGGCGGTCCCGGGGCTCCGCAGGCCCCACGCACCTGCCAAGAGCCGGGGCTGGCGGCTCCCGTGGCTCCCGGTCCTTGCCTGCCTGGTTTCTGGGGCCGGTAGCCCCCCACGCACCCGTGGCTATCGGTCCTGGGGGCCGGGGAGCGCCCCCACGGCCACCCAGCCCATGGACCCGTGACCCGCAGCAACCCCGGGGCTGGGGCAGCTCCCGGCTCCCTGCAAAGCCCCGGTGCCCCGGGCCCCGCTCCGCTACCGCCCGTGCCCCCGGTGCTGCTGCAGGACCGGTGCCGGTCCATCCCCGATTTTGGTACAGCCCCGGTGCCGGTCCATCCTCAGGGGACAGGGCAGCTCTCGGTGCCGGTCCATCCCCAGTGCTGATCCATCCTCCGATACCGGTACAGCCCCGGTACGGTCCATCCCCGGGGCCCAGGGCAGCTCTCGGTGCCGGTCCATCCCCGATACCGGTACAGCCCCGGTGCCAGCACATCCCCCAGGGCTAGTCCATCCCTGGTACCGATCCAGCTTTGGTGCCAGCGCACCCCTGAGCCGGGACATCTCCCGGTGCCGGTGCTCTCTTCCCGGTGCCAGTAACCCCCGGTGCCGGGGTATCCCCGATACCGGTACAACATCGATACCGCTACAGTGCCGGTGCCGGTACAACCCCGATATCGGTACCCCCGGTGCTGGTCCATCTCCAGGGCTGATCCATCCCCCGATACCGGTACAGACCCGGTGACACTAACCCCCGGTGCCGGTATAACCCCAATATCGGTACCCCCGGTACCGGTCCATCCCCAGTGCTGATCAATTCCCCCGTGCCGATACAATCCCGATATCGGTACCCTCCAGTGCCCGGGGTACCCCGGATACCGACACAACCCCGGTGCCGGTCCTCCCCGTGTTGATCCATCCCCCGGTGCCGAACAACCCTGATATCGGTACCCCCCCGGTGCAGTACAGTCCCGGTGCCGGTCACCATCAGTATCGGTCCCGGTGCCGGTACAGTCCCCCGGTGCCGGTACATCCCCGCCGTGTACCGGTAAAGCCCCCGCTGCCCGCGCACCCCCCTGTGCCGGTCCATCCCCGGTGCTCCCCGGCGCCATTCCCCGCCCGTCTCCCCCGGTGCCCGCCCGTCCCTCCCGGTCCCTCCCGGTCCCGCTCCCGGTCCCTCCGTCCCTCCGGGCCGTACCGGGGCTGCGGCGGGGCCGGCGCCGCCCGGGTCGCGCATCAGCGGCGGGCGCCGCGGGGCCATTTTCTGTGCGGAGCTGTCGCGAGAGCGGGGAGGAGGAGGAGGAGGAGGAGGAGGATGACGGGGGAGGAAGAACGTGCGGAAGGGCGGGCGGGGGCCTCGGGGGGGGGAGAACCGGCCCCGCCCCATCCTCCCCCCGGCTGCTTTTCCCGGGGGATTTCCCCCAATCCCGCATCTCGGTGTCTGCGGGCAGCTGGAGCATCCCGGGGCTTTGGAGCATCCGGAATTTTGGACCATCCCGGGGGCTTTGGAGCATCCTAAAGGAGGAATGACATCGGAGTATCCTGAAGCCTTTGGAGCATCCCAGGGCCCTTGGAGCATCCTGAGGGTCTTGGAGCATCCCGGGGCTTTGGAACGTTCCAGAGACAGGGGCCATGGAGCATTCTGAGGTTTTTGGGACTTTCCTGGGGCTTTTGAAGCATCTGGGGACCCCCAGAGCATCCCAGGGCTTTGCCATGTCCTGGGGGCTTCAGAGCACCCTGGGGTGCCTGGCCCTTGATCCCTTGGAGCATCCCAGGGCCCTTTCCTTTGGGGAGAGCACCGCCAATTCCTGGGTCAGCCCGGGATTCCTGACCAGCCCAGAAATTCTTGGGACCACCCCAGACTCCTGGGACCACCCCTCCAGCTCACGGGTGGCCCTGAGGAGCAGCCCAAGGCGCTTGGGACCCCCGGGATCCTCAGAGCAACAGAAGCCCCTGAGAGACCCCAAACCCCCAAACCCCTGGAGCATCTGGAACCCTCTGGAGCACCCCAGGGAGTGCTGAGCTGTGCTCCCACCCGGGAGCATTCCTGGGGTGCTGCCCCCCATTCCCTCTTCCCCAGCCCCCAGGAAGAGCTGGAAGGTGCAGGGAGAATTTTCCTTAATCCCCAGAATTTCCACAACCCCCGTTTTTCATTAAAATAAACCCAGAGCTGCCTGCTCCCCACTCCCCCTTGCACTCTGCCGGGCAAGGACTCCTCAAAACCTGTGATTTACAGGAAAAATCACCCTGAGGACCACAGAGGCTGAAAAACCCCACAATGGAACCACCATTTCCAGCGGTGAGGATCCCATGGGGATCTTCCCATCCTGGGGGGGCCCTGCCCTCTGTTACCCCCACCCTGGAGGACACCGGGTCCCCTGGGCGCTGCTGGACCCCCAAATTGGAGGTGGGGAGGTCTGAGTGACCACGGGAGTGGGGGCTTGGGAGGTAGGAAGAGGAGGGCTGGGATTTGAGGAAGAGGATGGGCTCTGTAGGATCAGGGAGGAAGATGAGGGCTGGGATGCGAGGCTGAGGCTGGGCTCTGTGGGATCAGGGAGGAGGAAGAGGAGGGCTGAAATGTGGGATCAGAGAAGGAGGAAAAGGAGCCCTGGGAGGTGGGGCTGAGGCTGGGATCTATAGGATCAGGCTGTCAGTGGGACCAGGGAGAGAGGAAGAGGAGGGTTGCGAGGTGAGGCTGAAGCTGGGCTCTGTAGGATCGGGGAGGAGGAAGAGGAGGGCTGAAATGTGGGGCTGAGGCTCGGCTCCGTAGGATCAGCCTGTCAGTGGGATCAGAGAGAGGAAGAGGAGGGCAGTGAGCTGAGGCTGAGGCAGGGCTCTGTAGGATCGGGGAAGGAGGAAGAGGAGGGCAGTGAGCTGAGGCTGAGGCAGGGCTCTGTAGGATCAGGGAAGGAGGAAGAGGAGGGCAGTGAGCTGAGGCTGAGGCAGGGCTCTGTAGGATCAGGAAGGAGGAAAGAAGGAGGGCATGAGCTGAGCGCTGAGGCAGGGCCTCTGGTAGAAGTCAGGGAAGGAGGAAAAGGAGGGCAGTGAGCTGAGGCTGAGGCAGGGCTCTGTAGGATCGGGGAAGGAGGAAGAGGAGGGCAGTGAGCTGAGGCTGAGGCAGGGCTCTGTAGGATCAGGGAAGGAGGAAAAGGAGGGCAGTGAGCTGAGGCTGAGGCAGGGCTCTGTAGGATCAGGGAAGGAGGAAGAGGAGGGCAGTGAGCTGAGGCAGGGCTCTGTAGGATCCGCCTGTCGTCACTTCCTCCGGCGTAGGGCCGGGCGGGCGGAGCGGGTAGCGGGGTATTGCCGGACATTCGCCGGACATTGCCGCCCTGTTCATCCCTTTCCCTGCCGAAACCCCCCTGGAGCAGCCCCGGGTGGGGAATCAGCCCCCACCCCACACCCCCAGCCCACCAAACCCCGCTGTCCCACGTCCCTGGGGGTTTGGGGTGTCCCTGGATCCCGGAGCCGAGGATGGAGGTTCCCACCCCATGCACCGACCCTGACCCTCCATGGATGCGACCCCGCAGCCTCCGCAAACTCGGGGGGCCCAGCTCCGCCAGGAAAGGCTGTGGCAGCTCTGTGGGGTCTGTCTGAGATCCTCGGAACTTTTCCTGGCAGGAATCAGGGAACGGTGACAGCGCCCGTCCCTGTTCTGCCTTGTCCCTGCCCCGGCCGCGCTGAGCAGCCCCGGGGCCGCCGGGATGTGGAGATTTCCTGAGCCGGGTTCCTGGAAGAGCTGCTTTGATGTTCAGCATTTTTGGGGGGGTTCAGCGTGGTGCTGCCTCTGCTCTGTGTGTGCCCACGCCACAGCTTTTGTCAGCGGGAAGCGGCACCAGGGGGAACACCAGCCCCAAACCCAATATCAGAGTCATATTCGCCGAGTCTGTTTTTTTGTTCTTTTTTTTGGTTTTTTTTTTTTTTTTTTTTTTTTAGTATTACCACCATTATTAATGATTCCCTTCACGGAGCGGTTTGAGTCCCAGGGTACGAACAAGCAGCAAAGAGCCCGTCCTTGCTGCAGGGATGCCCCCAGCTCAAAAAGGGGAGGTGGGATTCGGTCACAGTCCGGGGGCTCGCCGGGGAGCGCTCGGTCCGTGCCAGCGTCGGTGGGAAAACATCCCGGAGCCACCCCTGGCGCCTCGGGCACAGCCTCCAGAGGTGGGGTGGGAGGACGGCGACCTCCTCCTGTTCTCCGGCTCAGATCTTCTGCACATAATTCCCCGGGAAAAGCCCTTCCCTGCCGTGCAGCCGGCCCTTCCACCAGCCGGACGCGTCTGGGGAGAGACGCGAGTGAGGTGCGGGGCCAGCGCGGCGGGGAGAGGAGCCGGGAGGGGCAGGAGGCCGCTACCTTCCAGCAGGATGTCGATGACCTCCCCCTCGTTGAAGCTGAGCTCGTCCACGTCCTGCCCGAGGTATTGGTAGAGCGCTCGGCAGCGCGGCCGCTCCGCCTTGGGCTGCGGCTTGGGCGCCGGGCCGGGGCGGCCGCTGCTCAGCGCTGCGCCGGCGCTGCAATCCTGCGGGGGCAGGGAGGGGTCAGTCCGGCCGGGGAGGGCAGGAGGGAGTGGGCAGGGATGGGGGTGACTTTCAGGGGAGCTGGGCGGAGGGCTTGGGGCAGGGATGGGGTCACTCCGGCCGGGAGGGCAGGAGGACGGGGTCACTCGGGCCGGGGAGGCAAGAGGCACGGGCAGGGATTGGGTCAGTCCGGCGGGGAGGGCAGGAGGGAATGGGCAGGGATGGGGTCACTCCAGGGGAGCTGGGCAGGAGGGCTTGGGGCAGGGAGGGGTCAGTCCGGCCGGGGAGGGCAGGCATGGGGTCACTCCGGCCGGGAGGGCAGGAGGGCATGGGCAGGAATGGGGTCACTCCGGACAGGCAGGAGGGAGTGGGCAGGGATGGGGTCAGTCCGGCCTGAGTGGGCAGAGCTAGGGTCACTCTGGACAGGCAGAAGGGCATGGGCAGGGATGGGGTCACTCCGGACAGGCAGGAGGGCGTGGGGTTGGCTTCTCCCTGCTGCCCACCCTGCTGTGCCTGACACCCATGGGGTGCTCCCAGTTTGGGGACTGGGCGAACTGGGACGCATAAGAGCCTGGGGGATGTGTCCCGCTGGCAAAGCCCGACTGCCCCCAGGGTAAAAAGCATCTCCGGGTGCTGGTGGCAGTGCGACAGGAGGGTGGCACAGGGCGGGGACGTGGGGCAGGACCTTACCCGGCCACGCCCTGGTCGGGCACGTTGAGGAAGTCCATGTTGTGCTCGGACGGCGGCCGCGCCCTGGGCTGGTGCCCGGAGCTGCGGGCGGGAGGAGCCGCGGCCGGGGGGCCCCGCGGCTGCTTCTGGGGCATCCTGTAGGTGTCCCGCTGGCCCTGGCCATCGCCGCGGGGGAACGGGGGCGCCCCGTTCCTGCAGCCTCCTGGAGCGGCCCGTGCCGGGTCCCTGCTGGTCCCTACCCCGGACCCCCTCCTCACCTCTGGGTGCCGCCGGGGCGCTCCGGGATGGCGCCGGACGCCTGCCGCCACCTCTGCCCTGCGCTGCCCCCTTCCTTGTGGGCTCTGGGGGGACACGAGCCCCCCGTTAGGGGACAGCCCTCAGGGCCAGCTGTGGGGTCTGTCCCGCCCCTATTTGTTCCCCAAAGCTCCCCGTGCTGCCCCATCACCAGAGCAGACCAGGGACCCTCCGGGGTGAGACAAACCCCACAGAGCACCCCCAGCTCACCCCGCTGTTCCCATGCCCCCAGCCGTGCCCTGTGATCCCAACACTCCTGTGTCCCCTCCCTGCCACCCCCCAGCGCCCTGGCACTCACTGGCATTCCTGGGGAGCCCATCCCCGATGCTGACCGTGAGCGTTTTGCCTCCGGCTTTGAGCGCGGCCACATCGCCCTGTCCCCTGACGAAGGTGACGCTGCGGGTGCCGCCGCCACCCCAGCCCTCCTTCTTCACCCGAAACTGTAGTCTGGGGGCGACAGGAGCCGTGAGGCCGCGGTGACAGGGAGCTGTCCCCTCTCCTGGCCCCGTCCTTACGTGTCCTTGAAGGCGAGGGGCAGCTTGGCGCGGGTGAGCTCCTCGAAGCGTTTGCACAGGAGGCTGATCAGCTCCGTCTTGAACATGGACTCCAAGAAATTGTCGGCGTGGCTCTCGTGGAGGATGAAGAAATCGTCCTGCCTGGTGCTGGGGGAAGAAAGAGGGGGTGTGAACCCCGGCAAGGCTGGTGCCAGGTGGGATGGGGGGAACTGGGGGCTCTGCTGGGCTCGGGGCCACCCCTGAGGAGATTTGGAGGGCGGTTTAGGTGGGAAAATCCCCGACCTGCAGAGATCTGCAAAGCTCCTCGTGGGGCCAGGACCCTCCCCAGGGCTGAATGACCCCATGGCTGAGGGACTGGGGAGTTGGGGAGCACTGGGGCACATCCAAAACCCCATCAGCAAATCTCCCTGTGGGGACAGGACCCTCCTCAGGACTGGGTGTCCCTGTGTGTGAGGGGCTGAGGAGCACAAGGACCCATCCAAAACCCCATCTGTAAAACCCTATATGGGGACAGGACCCTCCTCAGGACTGAGTGTCCCTGTGTGCGAGGGGCTGGGGGGCACAAGGACACATCCAAACCCCATCTGCAAATCGGTCCCTGTGGGGACAGGACTCTCCTCAGGGCTGGTTCTGCCCAAATGCTCCCCGTGGGCCCTAGTGCGGATGCCCCTGCGTGAGCGATCCAGGATAGAAACCCCATCTGTAAAACAGTGGACAACTCCTCGTGATCCATGCTGAGGGCTGGGAACTGGGCAGCACTGGGGCACATCCAAAAACCCCATCAGCAAATCTCCCTGTGCGAATGGGAACCTCCCCAGGGCTGGGTGACCCCATGGATGAGGGGCTGAGGAGCACAAGGACACATACCAAAACCCCATCTCAAAGCCTTATGAGGGACCCTCCTCATGTGTGGTACCCCATGGGCTGAGGAGACTGGGGCATGGGGAGCACTAGGGCACATCCAAAAACCCCATCTGCAAGATTCTCCCTGTGGGGACAGGACCTCCCCAGGACGGTGGTGAGGGCTGGGAATCTGGGAGGCGTGCTGGAGGTTTGGGGTGAAGCCAGGCTGTGGGGACGGAGCCACCTGAGCGAGACACCGCTGACCGCCTGCAGCTCCACCTTCTTCTTGAGCACCTCCTTGATCTGCCCCTTCTCAGGGCCCTTCTTGACCTTCTCCCGCCCGATCAGGTAGAAGCACTTGGGGGTGAGGATGAAATCCCGCTTGATGGGCTGGGGAAGGGCAGGGCAAAGGGGTGAAGGGGGTTTGTTGGGGGAGCACAAACCCCAAACCCTGTACTCAGCGCCCTGCACCCCAAACCCTGCACCCCAAATCCCATGCCCTGCACCCCAACCCTGCCAGCCCCGACCTCACCCCAAAAACACCAACACCCTGCATGCTGCACCCCAAACCCTGCACCCTGCGCTCAGCACCCCAACCCCATTCCTGCACTATACCCCCCAACCCCCTCCAACCCCCAAAATACCAGCACTCCTGCATCCCCAAATGCCACCCACCCTGCCAACCCTGCACCCCGACCTTTGGTGGCATGCCAAAATCTCCACAAACCCTTCACTCTGCATCCCAATCAAACTCTGCACTAAACCCCAAACCCCGAACTCCTTAAAACCCAATCCCCAAATCCCACACCACCACCCCAAACCGCACCCCAACCCCACCCAAACCAAATTACACCCTGGCACCCTTAAATTCCCACACTTGCTTGCACCCTGCACCCAAACCCCCAACCCCCTTACCCAGCACCCTGCACCCGAAAATTCCACCCACCCCGAAACCCTACACCCTGGCACCCCCAAACCCTTCACGCCCGCCACCTTGCACCCTGGACCCCACGCTTCAACCTCCTACCACCCCACACCCCCACCCCAACACCTGCACTCCAAACCCCAAAACCCCTCACCCGTGTGCCCCAATCCCCAAACCCCTCACTCCTGACACCCCAAACCCCGCACCCTTTGCTGCAAACCCCCAACCCCTCACCCAGCACCTTGCACCCCAAAGCCCACATCCTTGCATTCCAACCCCAAATTCACACCCTACACCCAACCCCTAGCACCCTTCGCAACCACCCCGCACCCCACACCCCGCACCTGCCACCCAAATCCCGCACCCCGCACCCCAAAGCTCCGCACCCTGCAGCCAGATCCCACACGCCTGCGCCCCAAATCCCAAATCCTGCACCCTGGCACCCCAAACCCTCACCCCACACCCCCATCCTGAACCCTGCACCTCAAAACCCCACACCCTCCACCTTAAACCCCTCATCCCGCACCCCCTTCACCAGCCCACGCCGCACCCCATCACCCCGACCCTGCACCCCAAATCCCAAACTCCCTCCCGCACCCCGCACCTTGAACCTGCGGTTGGTGACCGAGTCGGCGAAGTCGATGCGCTCCCTCTTGGCCAGGAATTGCCGCAGCTCCGGCCGCTCCTCCATGCCCAGGTAATCGCCCACGAAATTCCTGTTGATGCTGTTCCTCCGCCGCTCCTTGGAGTTGTAGAGGATGCTGGCGGCTGTGGGGATCCCGAGGGGTGCGGTTGGGATCGGGGTTCTGTGCTGGTGACTCTGGGAGCTGCCAGCACCGAGAAATGGGGCTGTTCTGTGCCAGGGAGGGATCCCAGCTGCCTGGAACGCTTTAATTCCCTTCAAAAACCCTGGTGCTGTGAGAAGGAGGGACCTTCCTCCTTCCAGGAATTCCTGGACCCAGGAATTTTCTGGGTTTTCCTCCTCCATTTTTCCCTGCGTGCTGTGAGAAGGAGGGATGGACCCAGGAGATTTCTAGGTTTTCCTCCCTGATTTTTCACCTCGTGCTCTGGGAAGGAGGGATGGACCCAAGAATTTTCTGGGTTTTGCTCCCTCATTTTTCACCTCGTGTTATGGAAAGGAGGGACCGACCCAGCTGCTTTCTGGCTTTTCCTCCCTGATTTTTCACCTCGTGTTGTGAGAAGGAGGGATAGACCCAGGAGATTTCTGGGTGTTCCTCCCTCATTTTTCACCTCGTGCTGTGAGAAGGGATGGACCCAGCTGCTTTCTGGGTTTTCCTCCCCGATTTTTCACCGCACACTTGGGAAGGTGGGAAAACCCGCTCTGGGGTCAGACAGGGAGCAGTGGTTTGTCCCATCTCTGTGCCAACGCTGTCCCCAGTGCTCCCCTCCATCCCTGGGCAGGCAATGAAACACAGAGCAGGACAGCACAAGGATCTGTTTGTGTCCCTTGTCCCCTCCTAGGGCTGGAAATTGGGACAGGAACTCTGTGCTGCCCTTTCAGGGTGGGAAAAACCTCACGAAATCTCAGGGGCTGGTTCCTCCATCGCCTGATCGCCATCAGTGCCACCATGAGGGGCTGTCCTAGCAAAAGGCACCCTTAAAGGTTCACAGGGGTGGCACTGTCCCTGTCCCCGTCCCTGTCCCTGTCACATCCCTGTCCCTGTCCCTCGTCCTGTCCATCCCTGTCCCTGTCCCATCCTGTGTCCTCCCTTGTCCTTTTCCCCTGTCCATCCCTGTCCCATCCCTGTCCGCTTCCCATCCCTGTCCCTGTCCCGTCCCTGTCCCTGTCCTCCTGTCCCTGTCCTCCCGTCCTGCCCTGTCCTGTCCTCCCTTCCCTGTCCCTGTCCCTGTCCCTGTCCCATCCCTGTCCCTGTCCTGTCCTTACCCTCCTCCCGCATCTGCTCGTATTTCCGTACGGCCACATGCCGGCGCCACGCCTTCTGTATCACCCGGGCGAAGCCGTCGAATTTCCTCTCCCGCATCTCCTCCAGGAGGAAAAGCTGCGAGGAACAGACAGCGCTGAGCAGGGACACCCCGAACCCTGCCCGCTGACACCCAGCAGTGTCCCCAAGGGGCTGGGGCCACCCACCGACTCGGGGTTCTTGACGAACACCTTGCTGCGGCCCATCTGGTACTGATCCGGGTCCATGTTGACGGAGCGCAGGAGGTGCTGAACGCCCTGGCGCTCGTCCCCGCGCCACGCCGGCCACGTCTCGGGCGTCAGGATGGCGTAGCTGCGGGGGGAAATTGCTGTCACGGAACCCCAAAGTGGTTTGGGGATTTCAGCTTCTCTATTTCCATGTCTCTGTACCCCTGGATTTCAGTGTTTAACTCCAGATCCACAGACAGTGCGGGCTCCTGCTCTCCCATTCTTTACACAAAACAATTCTTGACTGCAGCCCCAAACTCAAGAACACCTCCCTGGCCAGGCCCCAAGAGATGAAAGAACAGAGAATTGGGGGAGCCAAGTTGGAGTTTTGGACTGCATTGGCTGCAGCTGGCAATTGGAGGATTTAGCCCCGATTTTGTGCAAAGGACAAAATGAGAAAGGGTGAAAAAGCCGTGAGCCATTGTCATTGTGGGTGCAGCCCCTGTGGGCTGGGACTGCCCTGATGACCTGAAGCCCTGCAATAACAGAACTCTGTGGATTCTCTGAATTTTGTCCCGACTCTGCTTTAGGTTAACCAAATGAGGCTTCAAAGGGACCTCAAAGCTTCATCCACTCCATCCCCTGCCATGGCAGGGACACCTCCCACTGTCCCAGCTGCTCCCAGCCCCAATGTCCATCTGGCTTGGGCACTGCAGGATCCAGGGGCAGCCACAGCTCTCTGGGAAATTCCATCCCAGCCCCTCCCCATCCTCACACTGGGGAATTCCTTCCCAATATCCCATCTAAATTCCACTTTTTCAGTGTGACCCCAGATCCCTGTGTCCTGTTCCTCCAGCCCTTGCCCCAGTCCCTCTCCAGCTCTTCTGGAGCCCCTTCAGTCCCCAAAAGGGCTTGTCCTCTCCCTGGATCCTTCTCCTGTCCAGGTGAGCACCCAAACTCTCTCAACCCCTGAAGCTGTTCAGGGCAGAATTTCCCCCTAAAAGGAATCTGTGGGGTCTGTCAGCTGTGTCCCATGGGTCGCTCACCGCTGCAGGAACTTGTGGAACACTCGGCGGTAGGCGAAGCCCGCCCGGCGCACGCGGATGTTTCCTTCAGCCCCAGATACTCCACCTGTCCTTCACCCTGTGGGCGGTGAGGGTGGGGGGACAGGTGGGACAGCAGGTCAGGAGGAGGAGACCTAAAGATGAACCTAAAAATGCACCTAAAAAACGCACTTAAAAATGCACCTGAAGTTGCACCCAAAGATGCACCTGAAGATGAACCTAAAGATGAATCTAAAAATGAACCTAAAGATGAACCCAAAGATGAACCTAAAAATGAACCCAAAGTTGCTCCCAAAGATGAACCCAAAGATGCACATAAAGATACGCCTAAAAATGAACCCAAAGTTGCACCTAAAGGTGCTCCCAAAGTTGCACCCAAAGATGCACCTAAAGATGAACCTGAAGATGCTCCCAAAGATGCACCTAAAGACATACCCAAAGTTGCACCCAAAAATGCACCCAAAGATTCACCTAAAAATGTACCTAAAAATGTGCCTAAAGATGAACCCAAAGATGATCCCAAAGACGAACCTAAAGATGAACCTAAAATATGCACCCAAAGATGGACCCAAAGTTACTTCTAAAAATGCATGCAAAGACACACCCAAAGATGCACCCAAAGTCGCACCTAAAGGTGAACCCGAAGATGAACCCAAAGTTGGCCCTAAAGAGGACAACATGCTGCCCTGGGTTTGTGGGGAGCTCAGAGGGCGCAGCTCAGGGGTGCAGATTTTTGGGGAGAGCTGGTCCATGGTCCATGGCCAGCCCCGTTCCCTGGGCTCTGGGGGCTCCCCGTTACCTGCTCTCCTCCCAGTCGCGGGGTTTCTTGGTCTCGTTGGGTTTGATGCAGCGGATGTAGTGTGGGGTGCACTTCATCAGGGTGTTCACCAGGTCGTTGGCCTGTTTCTGGTGCGAGGATGGAGCTCGGCAGGGTCAGAGGGGGCGGTGGGAGCACAGCCCCCCACCCCACGGGGACACACCCCCATCTGCAGCCCGTGGGACTCACCTTGATTTTGGAGCCCGCCGTGGTCGGCCGTCCCTTTTTGTCAGAATCGAGTTTTTCTGGGAAAAGCATCCGGATGAAGGCGCTGGAAGGGAGGGGACAGTCCCCAGGTGAGAGCTGCCAGGCCCCCCAGGTGAGAGCTGAGGCTCCAGCTCTGCCGTCTGCTCCTGGGGCATCCTGTGCTATGGGGCGGGGGTCCCTGAGCACCCTCAGGAGCAGGGGCAGGCCTGGGGGGTGATCCCATAGCGGGTGATCCCACAGTGGATGATCCCATAGTGGGCGATCCTCGGTGATATGCCATGGGTGGATGTCCCATGGGGTGATCCCACTGGTAATGTCCCATAGTGGATGCACCATAGTGGATGATCCCATAGTGATGGTCCCATAGGGGTGATCCCACAGTGGGTGATCCCATAGTGGTGCAGGGATTCCCATGTGGATGTATATCCCATAGTGGATGTCCCTAGTGGGTGATCCCATGTGTATGGACCCATGTGGTGATCCCATAGTGGTGATCCCATAGTGGATGATCCCATAGTGTATGGACCCATAGTGGGTGATCCCATAGTGGTGATCCCATAGTGGATGATCCCATAGTGTATGGTCCCATAGTGGGTGATCCTGTAGTGGGTGATCCCACTGGGGGACGATCCCATTAGTGAATGATCCCATAGTGGATGGTCCCATAGTGGGTGATCCTACTGGTGGATGATGCCATGGGTGGATGGTCCCACTGGGGGATGATCCCACTGGTAAATGGTCCATAGTGGATGGCAACATAGTGGGTGATCCCTATAGTGGGTGATCCCATAGTGGATGGTCCCATAGTGGGTGATCCCATAGTGAGTGATCCCACTGGGGTGATCCCATTAGTGAATGATCCCATAGTGGATGATCCCATAGTGGGTGATCCCATAGTGTATGGACCCATAGTGGGTGATCCCATAGGGGTGATCCCATGTGGATGGTCCCATAGTGGGGATCCTATAGTGGTGATCCCATAGTGGTGATCCCATAGTGGATGATCCCTGTGATGGTCCCATAGTGGGTGATCCGAGTGGTGATCCCACTGGGGGATCCCATTAGTGATGATCCCATCGTGGGTGATCCTATAGTGGTGATCCCACTGGGGGATGATCCCATTAGTGAGTGATCCCATAGTGGATGATCCTACTGGTGGAAGGTCCCACTGATGGATGGTCCTACTGGATGATCCCACTCTGCCCAGTCCAGGGATGTCCCTAATACCCATGGAACGATCCAGGACTGACTGCCCCGAGCAGTGATGCCCACCAAGACAGGACCAGCCTTTAGGGTCGGGATGTTGGGGACTCTGTCCTGCACCCCAGCTCTTTCAGGATACCCCAGCCCTTTTGGGATACCCAGCCCTTCCAGGGTTCCCCAGCCCTTTTAGGGTGCCCAGCCCTTTGGGGGTTCCCCAGCCCTTTCAGGGTTCCCCAGCCCTTTTGGGGTGCCCCATGCAGGACTCACTGCTCACTGCTCTGCATCAGCTCGATCAGGTCCGTGAACAGCACTCCGTTGCGCTCCAGAATCCTTGCATCGTAGGACACCTGGGGACAGCAGGGGACCTCAGCTGTGGGGTTTGGGGTTTGGGGTGCAGGGTTTGGGTTCGGGGTCGGGATTGGAGTGCCAGGTTTGGGGCAGCGGGAGCAGGGTTTGGAGTGCAGGGTTTGGGGTGCTGGGAATGGGGTTTGGGGTGCAGGGTGTGGAGTTGGGGGTGGAGGGTTGGGGTGCTGGGTGTGGGTGGGTTTGGAGCAGGGTGCAGGATGTGGGGTGCAGGTGTGGGGTTGGGTGGGGCAGAGGGGGATGGGGTGTTGGGTTTGGGGCGCAGGGTGCAGGGTTTGGGGTGCAGGGTGTGGGTTTGGGGTGCAGGGCCAGGGTTTGGTGTTTGGGGTGTGGAGTTTGGGGTTTTTGGATTGCAGGATGCAGTTTGGGTTTGGGGTGTTGGGTGCTGGTTTTGGGGTTTGGAGTGTGAGGTTTGGAGTGCTGGGTGCCAGGTACCGGTTTTGGGGTGCAGGATGACGATTTTGGGGTGCAGGGTGTGACGTTTGGGGTTTGGCTGTGGGTTTTGAGGCGTGGGGTTTGGGGTGCAGAGTTTAGGGTTTTGGGGTGCCAGGTGCCAATTTTGGGGTGCAGGCTGTGGGGTTTGGAGTGCTGGGTGCCAGGTGCTGGGTTTGGGGTGCAGGGTACCGGTTTTGGGATGGAGGGTGCCGGTTTTGGGGTTTGGGGTGTGCGTTGGAGTTGTTGGGGTTGGGTCTTGGGGTTGGAGTGCGGTGGCGCGGTTTGGGTTTGGGTGTGCAGTGTTTGGGGTGGTTTGGGTGTGAGTGCCATGAGCGTGGGTGTCCGGTTGGTTGATGGGGTGCGGTTTTGGGGTTTGGGGTTTGCGGTTTGGGGTTTGGAGTGCCGGCTGCCGGTTTTGGGATGGAGGTGTCGGTTTTGGGGCACTCCACCCACCTTGCCAGCGTAGTGGTGGATGATGAATCCCGAGCTCCAGCTGTTGAAGTGCTCGTGGGTGCCCACGGCCGCCTGCAGCTTCTGCAGCAGTGTCTGGTCAGCGCCCTCGCCCGTGGCGTGCATGGTGGCACACACGTCGTCCAGGACACTCATGATGCCAGGAGGGTTCTGGGACACCGAGAGGGGACAGTGGGGGTGGCAGTGAGGGTGGCAGGGCCCATCCTCAGCTGCTCCGTGCTGGGTCCTGTTGGGGTTCCCCGTGGGGTTCCCCGTTCCCCCCAGCCAGCTGCTCTGCCCCTTCTCCCACTGCACCAGGAGCTGTGCTTGAACCCTTTATGGTTTGGGGTCAACTCTGTTGAACCCTTATGTTTGTGGACCCTGATTGAACCTGTTATGGTTTGGGGCCAACCCTTGTTTGAACCTGTTATGGTTTGGTTAACCCCACCTGAACCCTTTATAGTTTGTGTGGGGACCCCTGCTTGAACCCTTTATGGTTTGGGGTCAACTTCTGCTTGAACCCTTCATGATTTGCATAGAGACCTCTGTTTGAACCCTTTATGGTTTGTGGATAAATCCTGCTTGAACTCTTTATGGTTTGGGGTCAACCCCTGCTTGAACCCTTTATGGTTTGGGGGTCAACCCCACTTGAGCCCTTTATAGTTTGGGGTCAACACCACTTGAACCCTTCATGATTTGGGGTCAACCCCTGTTTGAACCCTCTAGGGTTTGTGGGTCAATCCCTGCTTGAACCCTTTATGGTTTGTATGGAGACCCCTGTTTGAACCCTTTATGGTTTGGGGTCAACCCCTGTTTGAACCCTTTATGGTTTGGGGCCAACCCCACTTGAGCCCTTTATAGTTTGGGGTCAACCCCTGATTGAACTCTTTAGGGTTTGGGGTCAACTGCTTCTGGAACCCTTTATGGTTTGTGTGGAGGCCCCATCACTCCCTACAGCTGCCCAAAAGGAGGCTGGAGACAGGTTTAGGGCTGCTGCTCTCCCACAGGTCCTGGAAATGTCCCAGGCCAGGCTGGACATTGGGGTTTGGAGCGCTCTGGGATGGTGGAAGGTGGGAAGATCCACCCTGGATGGGCTTTGGGGTCCTTCCAACCCAAAGTGTATTCAGCAGAGTCGGTGTGGAAGATGGCTTTTGACATTTTTTCCTTTTTCTGTTTAGTGTAGCTGTTTTTTTCCCCATTATTTTGATTTCTTATGATTTTTTAGCTTCTCTATTTTCATATATCTGTATTCTTGTACTTCTCCAGTGCACAGCACTAAAGCTCCTGTTCTCCCATCTTTAAACAAAACAATTCCTCTCTGAGCCTGAATCCAAGGACAATTTGCTGCCTGAGAGCCCCAAAATATGGAAACAACAGAGAATTGGGGGGAGCAGTTTGGGGTGGGTGACATCATCACCTAAGGTGTCATTGGGGAATTGGGGCCCGATGTGTTCATGAGACAGAGCTGATAAAAGGGGAAGATCTCATGACTCGGGGTCCATTTTGGGTGCAGCCTCAGGAGGAGGCTTTGTCTGCCCTCAATGCACCAGCAGGCCTGGATTAAATTTATCTGCTTTATTCTCTTCACTTTGTCTGGCCTCCGTTTCAGCTGAGCCTTGTTTAGGCATCAAGGCAGGACAGGCTCCTGCCATCCCAACAGCAGCACCCACCCATGCAGCCCCCATTCCTGGGTACCATTGGACCTCAAAAACCTCCCAAAAATCCTCGGGGACCCCACTCACCAGCTTGTTCTCGATCAGGTCGCACACCACCTTGTTGTTGAAGTACTGGATCTGTGTCCACTTGATGCCCTCCTGCACGTATTCCTCCTGGGGGCACGGGGACAGCCGGGTGGGCACCGAGCCCTGAGATGAACTGCAGCCCCCCTGCTCCAGCCATGGTGTGGGGAGGGGGTGGCAGGACAGGAATTGGGGTGCTGGCACAGCCCCCCAGCCCAGCCCCCTGTACCTGCTCCGCCTTCAGGGTCAGCTCGATGAAGATCTGCTGCAGCTTCTCGTTCACGAAGTTGATGCAGAACTGCTCAAAGCCGTTTTTCTGCACGAGAGGTGGAAGAGGAAACAGCGTTGAGTTTACATCTCTCTTCCCCAGCCAGTGAACCAAATAGGTCTGGGGACCTTCTTGGGGCCACTCTGCTGTCCCTGCTGTGGGATCAGGGCAGGACATCCCGCAGCTGAGCCGCACGCACCTGGAAGATCTCGAAGCCATAAATGTCCAGCACCCCAACGCTGTACTCCTCGTACGGCTTCTGCATCGCCCGGTTGATGGCCTGAGGGGACAGAGGGGACAGCGTGGGCATTGGTCAGTGGGAAGGGGTGACCATCCCCTCTCAGGCCACCCCGAGGGCCCACGCACCTCCACGAGGAAGTCGAAGACGCGGGCGTAGAGCCCCTTGGCCAGGGCGTCGCGGGTGTAGGCCGCCTGCTCCACGTTGAGCGTGACGGTGATGGACTCGGAGCGGCCGCCCCACTTGCTGTCCATCTTCCTGCTGGTCACCTTCTCGTTGAGGCGCTCCTGGTCCACCCCCAGCAGGTAGGCGGGGAAGGCAAGGGCTGGGTAGAGCAGGGCGGGTCAGGGCCGCGTTCTGCCCGTCTGCCCATGTCTAGAACCCTAACATGAATCCTAACCCTAATACTAACCCTAACTCGAAGCCTAACAGTAAACCTACCCCTAACTCTAAGCCGAACACTAACCCTAACTCTAACAGTAATCCAAAACCCTAACTCTAACTCTAAACCTAACTCTAACCCTAACACTAACCCTAACCCTAACCCTAAATCTAACCTGAATTCTAAGCCTAAACCTAAACCTAAGCCTAACCCTAACCCTACCCTAACCCTAACCGTAACCCTAAACCTAAACTTAACCCTAACCCTAACCCTAACTCTAACCCTAACCCTAACCCCATCTGAGCATGAAGGATGGCAGTGGGACAACGGGATAGTTCAGGGACAAGTGAGACAGGGGACATGGGACGGATCCTTCCTGTCCCCAAGGTGCCACCTGCCACCTGTCCCCTGGCTGATCAACCCATTTTCTCCATTCCCTCTGTGTGGGGAAGGTGTTCTCCCTATTCCCGAGGGTCCCCGTGACCGTCCCCACCCGTCCCCCGCAGCTCGTGGCCACTCACAGTCGGGGTTCTCCACGCGGGCGTAGTTTCCCTCCTCGCGGAATCCGATGTTGCCCAGGTGCAGGATGCCCGCCACGATCTGCAGCACCAGCTGCTGGTCCTCTCCGCGGATTCCAATCACCTGCATGGCGTTCTGGGGGCGTGGGGACCCCGTGAGCCCCCCCTGCTCTGCTCTGGAAATTTTGGGGACGCCCCAGCGGGGCACTCACTCACCATGGTCTCGTGGAAGTCGCTGCGGTCGTCGGTGCCCTCCACCTGGTAGGTGTCGGTCTGGTTCAGGTAGAAGTAATAATCGGGGCTCATGATGCCCAAATTCTGCCGCTGCTCTTGGGACGCCCCTGCGAGGAGCTGGGAGGGGACAGGGGGCTGTGGTCACCCAGCACGCTGTGTCCTCTCTGTGGCCCCAGGGATTTGGGGTCACCCAGCTCGCTGTGTCCTCCCCTGTGGCCCCAGGGATTTGGGGTCACCCAGCTCGCYGTGTCCTCCCCTGTGGCCCCAGGGATTTGGGGTCACCCAGCTCGCTGTGTCCTCCCCTGTGGCCCCAGGGATTTGGGGTCACCCAGCTCGCTGTGTCCTCCCCTGTGGCCCCAGGGATTTGGGGTCACCCAGCTCGCCGTGTCCTCCCCTGCGGCCCCAGGGATTTGGGGTCACCCAGCTCGCCGTGTCCTCCCCTGTGGCCCCAGGGATTTGGGGTCACCCAGCTCGCTGTGTCCTCCCCTGTGGCCCCAGGGATTTGGGGTCACCCAGCTTGCTGTGTCCTCCCCTGTGGCCCCGTGGCTCCAGGTTGCCCCGTACCTGGTAGTAGATGTGGAAATTCCTCTCGCACTCGTTCTGGTTCACCACGCGCGATTTCTCCAGCAGGAAGTTGGAGATCTTGCCCCCGTCTGGTTCTCCGCCCCGGCTGAACTGGATCTCAAAGTATTTTCCCTGTTCGGGCACAGATCCCGCTCAGATTTGTGGGATTCTCCCTTCCCTTCAGCCCTGGCTGCTCTCCCCCTTCTGCTGGGATGGGCAACCCCTGCTTGAAGACTTTAGGGTTTGTGTGGAGAGCCCATTGCAACCCTACAACTGCCAAAAAGTGCTTGGAGCCGGGTGGGGTCGGTCTCTTCTCCCAGAAAACGGGCAAAAGGACAACAGGAAAAGGGGAAACAGCCTCACGCTGTCCCAGGGGAGATTTAGGTTGGAAATGAGGAAAAATTCCTTTGTGGGAAGGGTGGCCGGGCACTGGAACAGACTGAGGGATTTAAAAGGTGGGTGGATGTAGCACTTGGGGACACGGGCTGGTGATGGCCTTGGTGGCCTTGGGGAAATGGTTGGACTCGATCCTAAAGGTCAGCTCTGAACCGAGTTGATCCCGAAGGTCAGCTTGGAGCTAAATCAGTCCCAAAGGTCAGCTGTGAAATGAATTGACCCCAAAGGGCAGCTTTGAACAGATCGATCCCAAAGGTCAGCTGTGAATGGATCGATCCCAAAGGTCAGCTTTGAACAGATCGATAGCAATGGGCAGCTTAGAACCCAATCAACCCTAAAGGTCAGCTTTGAACTGCATGGATCCCAAAGGTCAGCTTGGAATGGATCGATCCCAAAGGTCAGCTTTATACCAAATGGATCCCAAAGGTCAGCTTTGAATGGATCAAATCCCAAAGGTCAGCTTTGAATGGGTCGATCCCAAAGGTCAGCTTTGAACAGATTGATCCCAAAGATGAGCTTTGAACAGATCAAATCCCAAAGGTCAGCTTTGAACAGATTGATCCCAAAGGTCAGCTTGGAATGGATCGATCCCAAAGGTCAGCTTTGAACAGATCGATAGCAAAGGGCAGCTTAGAACCCAATCGACCCTAAAGGTCAGCTTTGAACTGCATGGATCCCAAAGGTCAGCTTGGAATGGATCAGTCCCAAAGGTCATCTGTCCAGCCCAGCCAGGTCAGTGTTTCTCCCCCAGCGCTGACCCCCTGTCCCGCCCTGGCACTTACGAAGCGGCTGGAGTTGTTGTTCCGGACAGTTTTGGCGTTCCCAAAGGCCTCCAGCAGCGGGTTGGACTGCAGGATGATGTCCTTCACGTGCTGGGGACAGAGCAGGGGACAGCTGAGCACAGCTCTGGGGCTGGGGACGGGGCTGGGGACAGAGCTGGGGCTTTGTCCCCAATCCCTGAGCGGCTGCCCCATGTGCCCCCCTCAGCTGCGGGGTTGGGGTCAGGGTGGAGGGGATGAGTTAGGAGATGACCTGACGGGTGGCAGAGGGGACAAGAGCCCTACCTGGACCTTCTCTCCACCCCCGGACACTTTGGAGATGTATCCCATGATGTATTTGGCCGCCACCGTTTTCCCGGCGCCGCTTTCTCCGCTGCACAAACGCCAAACAGAGCGGGTGTGAAACGGCCCCGCCAGAGCTGCCCATCCTGGGGGCTTTGGGGGGCCCCTGGAGCGGGGCCAGAGGGTGACAGCAGGTTTTGGGGTCTGTGCCACCCCCCTGGCATGGGGGTGACCAGGGGGATTGGTGTGAGCAGAGCCTGGCTCGCTCCAGGACCTGCTGCGGGAGATGTTGGATTTTTTGTCACTTGGTTTTTAGGATTTTTGGGTCCTGGGGACGGGGGAGATTTGGGAGTGTCAGAGGGAAGTGTCCAGCCTTGCCCCACATCCTGAGCACGGCCCTTGCGACACCGCTCCGGAAAGGGCGTTGCACAAGGCTTGGGGGTGCCTGGGGCCGTGGGGGTCTCACCGGACACCCCAAAGAGTCCTCAGACACCTCAGAGTGGGGAAACTGCTGGGCTGGGAGGGGGATGGGGACAGCAGTGACACTGTCCAGTGTCCAGTGCCCCAGTGCCCCAGCTGTGTCCTAGTGTCCAGTTTCCTAGCTGTGCCCAGTGCCCAGTGTCCCAGCCGTGTCCCAGCTGTGTCCCAGTTCAGCTGTGCCCAGCAGTGTCTCAGCTGTTCCCAGTGCCCCAGTGCCCCAGCTGTGTCCCAGCTGTGTCTCAGCTGTGTCCCAGTCTCCTAGCTGTGTCCCAGCTGTGCTCCAATGTCCCAGCTGTGTCCAGTGTCCAGTACCCCAGTGTCCAGTTTCCCAGCTGTGGCCGGTGCCCAGTGTCCCAGCCATGTCCCAGCTGTGTCCCAGTGTCCCAGCTGTACCCCAATGTCCCAGCTGTGCCCCGTCCAGTGTCCGCTGTCCCGTCCATGTCAGTGTCCCGTGCCTCAGTGTCTCGTCTGTGCCGCAGTGTCCCAGCTGTGCTCTAATGTCCCAGTTGTGTCCCAGTGCCCCAGCTGTGTCCCAGCTGTGCCCAGTGTCCCAGTGCCTAGTGCCCCAGCTGTACCCACTGTCCTGGTGCCCAATCCCAGCTGTGCCCAGTGTGCCAGTGCCCAGTGCCCCGCTCTACCCACTGTCCTGGTGCCCAGTGTCCCAGCCGTGTCCCAGTTGTCCAGTGTTCCAACTGTGTCCCATTGTCCCAGTTGTGTCCCAGCAGTGTCCCAGCAGGGTCTCAGCAGTGTCCCAGCTGTGCCCCAGCTCTGCCCAGTGCCCCCAGTACCTGATGATGACGCACTGGTTCTCGCCGTCGATCAGCATGTTCCGGTACATGTTGTCGGTCAGCGCATAGATGTGGGGGGGATTTTCTACTGGCCTGAATGGGACAGGGATGGGGGGGTGAGACAGGGCACCCTCCCCTCCCCAAAACCCCTAACCCTGCCATATGGAATTGCCTCTTCACACTGACCCTAAACACGACATCAGGATGAGACAGGGAGACCCCAGACCCCATCCCCAAAACCCCTAAACTGTCCATATGGGAATCGCCTCTGCATTCTGACCCTAAACAGGGGATGGGGACAGCGGTGCTGGCCCAGAACAGCCCCAGACCCCCTCCCCAACCCTAACTGTCTCAGGGGAATGGGTTCTTCCCACTGACCAACCCTAAACAGGGACAGGGAGAGGGGTGCTGAGCACAGGGCAGCCAGACCCCTCCCCAATCCCCTAAACTGTCCTCAGGGAATCCCTTTTCACATGACCCTAAACAGGGGATGGGGACAGCAGTGCTGGGTTCAGAACAACGCCTAGACCCTTCCCCAAACCCCCTAAACTGCCCTATGGGAATCAGCCTCTTCCCACTGACCCTAAACCCTAAATAGAGGATGGGGACAGCTGTGTTGGACACAGGGCAACCTCCAACCCCTCTCCCCAAATTCCCTAACCCTGCCCTATGGGAATCAGCCCCTTCCCACCACCAGCAGCTCATCAGCAGCATTTCTGGCGCTTTCCACCTCCCCTCTCCTCCTCGGGAAGCTCTGTGGGGCAGTTCTGCCTGCATTTTCTCATATTTGGGGTTGTTTTAGGGTGTGTTCTGAGCTCAATTCCATTTTCCCATGTTTGGGGTCGCTTTAGGGCGCGTTCTAAGCTCAATTCCATTTTCCCATGTTTGGGGTTGCTTTGGGGTGCATTCTGAGCTCAATTCCATTTTCCCATGTTTGGGGTTGCTTTGGGGTGCATTCTGAGCTCAATTCCATTTTCCCATGTTTGGGGGCGCTTTAGGGCGCGTTCTGAGCTCAATTCCATTTTCTCATATTTGGGGTCGCTTTAGGGCATGTTCTGAGCTCAATTCCATTTTCCCATGTTTGGGGTCGCTTTAGGGTGTGTTCTGAGCTCAATTCCATTTTCCCATGTTTGGGGTCGCTTTAGGGCGCGTTCTGAGCTCAGTTCCCCAGGAATGTGCTGGGTCTCGCCACTGACTCCTGTTGGGAGCAGCCAAGGGCTGGGGAGGTTGGGGACCCTCAGGGGACCCTCAGGGGACGCGACATTAACCCCAAAGTGCCCGCAGGAGCACTCACCGCGCCCTGGTAGAGCTCGATCTCGCGGTCGGTGAAATAGGGCATCTGCTTGAAGGGGTTCACGGAGATCAGCACGGGCCCGATGTAGGTCTGGGCAGAGAGTCAAGGGCCGTGTGTGGGGTCCTGTGTGCCCCCTTCCCACTGCCCAATCCCACCCAGGATATGGGAAAGTGGTTATGAGGTCTCTGTCATGTCCTGGAGGCTGCACCAGGAATTTTCCCTTTGCACAAGGGTTTTCCCTTCCCACTGCCCAATCAAATCCCCAAGGCAGGAGGGTGGTTATGGGGTCCCTGCCACGTTCTGGATCCACACCAGGAATGCCACGAGGGTTTTCCCTTCCCATTTCCCTTCTTCCCAACATCCAATCCCATCCTGAAAGTGGGAGAGTGGTTATAGGGTCTCTGCCATACTCTGAAATCTGCACCAGGAATGCCACCAGGGTTTTTCCTTCCCATTTCCCTTCTTCGCAACACTCAATCCCACCCTGGAAGTGGGAAAATGGTTATAGGGTCTCTGCCAAGTCCCAGAACCTTCACCGGGAATGTCACGAGAGTTTTCCCTTCCAGTGTCCCCGTTCCCATTATCCAATCCCACCCTGGAAGCAGAAAAGTGGTTATAGGGTCCCCATTACATCCCAGGATCTGCACTGGGAATGCCTCCAGGGTTTTCCCTTCCCATTTCCCTTCTTCCCATCAACCAATCCCATTCTGGAAGTGGGAAATTGGTTATGGGGTCCCACCACATCCCGGGATCTACACCGGGATTTCCACCAGGATTTCCAGCTCGGCTCAGGCTGAGCTGCTCCTCTGCTCTGACCCGGGGCTCTCCCAGCTCTTCCTTGGCCCCAGAGTGTTCCCTGCAGCGCGATGGGTGCAGGAGCACCCCCTCAACTCCCCGAGGAGCTCCAAAAGCTCCTCCAGCTCATCCCAGAGCCCCCCGGGATTCACCCTCTGCTCCCCTCCACCTCAGCAGGAGCCCACCCGATTTTACAGCCAGGGAAACTGAGGCACAAAGAGGAGAGGAACTCTTCTGCCTTTCCCTGTGCACCAGCCTTTCCTGCAGCACCCCCGAGTCACTCAGAGCGGGCAGGGAAATGGAAAAGCAGGGAATTGCTCCTGGAATTGGGTTGGGGATGAGCCCGACGCTATGAGGAGACGGAGCGGTGCAGGCGGGGTTATCCCAAACCTTCCAAATCCGATTTAGGGTTATCCCAAACCTTCCAAACCCGATTTGGGGTCATCCCAAACTTTCCAAATCCGATTTGGGGTTATCCCAAACCTTCCAAATCCGATTTGTTCCCCACCTGACCCAAGGGCAGGGACAGGGAACTTTTGTGGGAAATGCAGAAGCTTGGGATGTTGAGTCATGGCAGGACAAAGCCTGCGTGCCGCAGCGCCGAAAAAAAAGGGGAACAGAGAGGCTGTGCGGGGTGTTTTTCTCCTCAAAACCAACCAAAAAAACCCAAAAAGACACCCCGAAAGATGCAAAGCCCCGGGGCTGTGGGGGGAGGCGGCTGAGTCACAGCCGGGGCAGTGTCACCTTGTAAGGACAGAGCCGCATCTTGAGGCTCGGCCGCCAGCCCGGGCAGCGCTCCCCGTGTCCCCCGTGCCCCTCGGGGCTCTGCTCCCTGTCCCCAGCAGAGGGTTGGGGACACGTCCCTGTCCTCCTGCAGGGCCAGCTCCGGGTGGGACCTTTGTCCCCGTGCCCCTGGGGATGGTGTCCCCTGTGTCCCGGCACTGCTGGGGACAGGGGGTGGCACAGGGGGTGGCACTCGTGTAGGGGCGCTCCCGCTGCATCCCGGGTTTGCCTGGATTTGTGCGGGACACGCTGTGGGGACATCGCTGGGGTGGGTGACAGCAGCAGGGGACAGCGGTCATGCTGCACCCCGGGTCACTGCCACCCGGGTCACTGCTGGCACGGGGTCACTGCTGCCACCCCAGAACGCTGCTGGCACTGGGGTCACTGCCACCCGGGTCACTGCACCCCCGGGTCACTGCTGGCACCCCAGAACGCTGCTGGCACTTGGGGTCACTGCTGGCACTGGGGTCACTGCCACCCCGGGACACTGCTGCCACCAGAGTCACCGCTGCCACCCCCGGTCACAGTCAGGGCTGTCCCCGCCGTGCAGGTGCGGTGTCACACAGCGGGTGAGGGGCTTTGCTCCGGGCTTTGCGGCCACAAAGGAAGGACCAAAGCGGCTCCCGGAGCGTGCCAGGACTGGGATTTGGTTGTTGTGGCTCTGCCGAGCGCACCTGGGCTTGGGAACGGGGACATTCCGGCTGCCAACCCCAATCCTGTCCCTGACAAAGCCCTGTGCCCGTCCCGAATCCCGTCCCGGTGCCCGGGGGAGGATACGAAGATGAAATCATCCATGAAACGCTTCTTGAGGTTCTCCACGATGGCATCCTCGGAGATCTTGGCCAGCAGCACCATGTCGTCCACGCCGCTCTGCTTGACATTGTGGCTCTGCCAGTGGAAGCGCTCCTTGCTGCCCTGGAGGGGACAGGGACACGGCGACAGTGTCACCGCCGCCACCACGGCCGGCTCTGAGCGCCGGGAGCTGTCACCTCACCCCGGAACGGAGGAGTTTGGCCAAACGGGGAAAGCCCAGAGCTCCAAATCCCGACCTCTGGGGTTTGTCCCCACCCTCGGGACCCCTCCTCACCTCCCCGAAACTCAGAGAGGAGCATACAGGACCTGCCCCGCCCCGCCCTGCTCCTCACCCGGGCTAATTAAAGCCTAATAAAGCAGTTGATGAGTGATTCTGAGCCGGAACAGCGCAGGGGAAGGGTGGCGGTGGCATCCTCCGCGCCCCCGCATCCTCCTGACACCGCTGTGTCCCCGTTCTGTCCCCAAGGGCTGTGGGGCAGCAGCAGAGCTGGGCTGGGATTTCAGCCCTTGTGGGTGAACGCGGCCCCGGGAGGGACGGGGGGATTTCATAGGGCCTGGGGGGGGGGTTCATTCTGCAATCCATCCCCACATCCTCGATGTCCCCAGAAAGGAGCTGGGCACAGCTGTGACCGCGGGGAGGGGACGGGATGGGGGGATTTCATCCTGTAAATCCCACCCAAATCCATCCCCTTGTCCCCAAAAACGGGCTAGGCACAGCTGTGACCACCAGGAGGACGGGAAGGGGATTTCCTGATATGCCACCCAATCACTCCCCTCGTCCTCGATGTCTTCAGAAAGGAGCTGGGCACGTCTGTGGCCCCCGGGAGGGGACGGGAGGGGCGATTTCATCCCATAATCCCACCCAAAGGCCTCCCCTTGTCCCCAGAAACGGGCTGGGCACTGCTGTGACCACCAGGAGGGGGTGGATTTCATCCTGCAAATCCCACCAGAGGCCTCCCCTCATCCTCGATGTCCCTAGAAATGGGCTGGGCACAGCTGTGGTCCTGGGAGGAGGGGATTTCATCCTGCAAATCCCACCCAAATCCATCCCTTTGTCCCTAGAAACGGGCTGGGCACATCTGTGGCCCCCAGGAGGGGACGGGAGAGGGGGATTTCATCCTGCAAATCCCACCAAAGGCCTCCCCTTGTCCTCGATGTCCCCAAAAACGGGTTGGGCACAGCTGTGACCGCCAGGAGGGGACGGGATGGGGGGATTTCATCCTATAAATCCCACCCAAAAGCCTCCCCTCGTCCCCGGAAAGGAGCCGGGCACAGCTGCGGTCCCGGGGAGGGGACAGCCCGTCTGGCCGTGTCTGTGGCCCCCCTGTCCCCACCCCCGCGGTTCCTCTTCCCCCTCCGTGCTCCTGTCACAGATTTCACTTCTCCCCCCTCCCCCCGTCCCTCTCTCTTTCCGTTTCCCTTTTCTTCGTTTCTTCCCCTTTCGCTCGATTTTTCTTCAGGCCCACAAGGTTTCAGGGCTCTGTATCCTGACGCTTTTGGGGTCTCCTGATTTTTGTGGGCTGCCCCAGAGCCGCCCGGGGGTGTTTGTCACACCCTGGCCCCATCGTGTGCTGCTCCCCTGCCTGTTTCCATCCTCACCGGGTTCTGCCACCCCAAACACCCCCTGTGCCCCCTCCCCAAACCCCAAATGCAAGTCAGAGCTGCTGAGGGGCTTCTGGCTGTGCTGTCCCACCCCGTCCCTGTGCACGGAGCTGGGGCAGGCTCAGGGCTGCTCACAGAGCCTGAAACCACCCTGAACCTCCTCCTCTTCCTCCTGGGTGTGGTTTATGGCCCTTTTTGTGGCCTCCACCCTGGTACCTCCCAGAAAACCCACCTGGAGGAACACAGCCACCCTCTCCAGGTCACCGTGGTGTCACCCAGGGAGCTCTGGGGACCCCAAGAGCTGCTCAGCATCACCCCATCCCCTCTGCTTCAGGAGAAGAGGAGCAGGACGAGCCCCTGGGCAGCCAAACCCCTCTGTGCCCATCCCCAAACCCCACAGCCCTGGCATGGGCACCCCGGGCTGCTGCTCAGGGCCAAATTAAGGCAAAAGGAGCATTTCCTGCTCTGAGAGCTCGCAGCTCCTGTGCTGACACCCCGAGATTCTCTCCTCCTCCTCCTCTGGGCCAGCTCGGGGCCTTTCCTCGCTCTGCTGGGGCACCCTGGCTCAGCCCAGCCTCGAGAAAACATGGGCTCACGTCCAATGAAGGGTTTGTGCCGAGTTCTGGGTGCTCCTGACCCGTTTTTGGGAGCCCAGAGCCTGCCTGGCATCCCTGAGTGTGCCATGGGGGAGTTTGTAGGGCCAGAGTTCCCTGAACTGGGTGGATTCGGGGTGGAGAGGAATGAGGGTGCCTGAAAGAGCTGACACCGCCCGAGCTCGGTGCCGCCGGAGGGGAGGGGGCTGCAGGGGGAGCGGGGGCACAAATTAATGGGAGTTCAGGGGTTTGGGGCAGCGGGTCCTCGGTGCCCTGCCCTGTCCAGTCCCCTCTTCTGTCCAGTCCTCTCCTCTGTCCAGTCCCCTCCTCTGCCCCAGGCCAGAGCTGCCTTCTCCCAGGGAAGGGGTTTGGACCAAACACTGCCCCGAAGCCCTTCCATCCTCAGGCCAAGCAGAGAAAGAACTATTCTGTCCCCTCTCCCCCTTGCCAGTGCCCTTGCCATGAAGAACGCTGTCCCCCAAAGGTGAGCATCCGGTTGGCACTTGAGGAGCCCACTCAGAGATGTTCTTATTGCCCCCTCTCCAGACCTTTCCATTGTGCCCTTACCCTTGTGCCTGTAGGGACTCTGTTCTAGAGGTGACAGGGGGCACATGGGGAGCCCCTCAGAAATATTTTTGTCCCCTCTCCACATTCCAGATGCCCCTTGCATGAAGGACCTGTCCCCAAAGGTGACAGGTGACACTCGAGGAACCCTTCAAGGAGAAACTTTTGTCCCCTCTCCACCTTCCAGGTGCCTCTTGCAACCTCTGTGCATAAAGAACCTGTCCCCAAAGGTGACAAGTGGCACATGAGGAGCCCCTCAGAGAGAAGTTTTTGTCCCCTCTCCACCTTCCAGGTGTCCCTTGCATGAGGGACCAGGCCCTAAAGGTGACAACTAACACATGAGGAGCCCCTCAGGGAGAAATTTTTGTCCCCTCTCCACCTTCCAGGGGCCCCTTGCATGAAGGACTTGTCCCCAAAGGTGACAGGTGACACTTGAGGAGCCCCTCAGAGATTATTTTTGTCCTGTCTCCACCTTCCAGGTGCCTCTTGCAGCCCCTGTGCAGGAGTAACCTGTCCCCAAAGGTGACAAGTGGCACATGAGGAGCCCCTCAGAGAGAAGTTTTTGCCCCCTCTCCATCTTCCAGGTGCCCTTTGCCACCCCTATGGATGAGGGACTTTGCTCCAGAGGTGACAGGGGACACATGAGGAGCCCCTCAGAGATTTTTTTTGTCCCCTCTCCACATTCCAGATGCCCCTTGCATGAAGGACCTGGCCCCAAAGGTGACAGGTGACACTCGAGGAACCCCTCAAGGAGAAACTTTTGTCCCCTCTCCACCTTCCAGGTGCCCCTTGCTGCCCCCGTGCACGAGTGGCCTGTCCCCAAAGGTGACAGGTGACACACGAGGAGCCCCTGAGCATCCCCAGCTGTAGGTTGGGCACTGCCACCCCCTGTGCTGCTCCTGGCACTCAGACATTTCCTGGTACTCGGGGAGGATTTCCAGGAAGGGTGGCAGCCCTGCGGTGGCAGCACTTGCAAAACACGGTGTTTTTTATGAAAGCTGAGGTCAAAAACCACAAAAAAAACCCTGCAAGCCCTGAGCAGGAGCGGATGCCACGCAAGGTGGCACCTTCTGAGCAGAGATGGCTGAGTCCGAAAGCAGCAACACCTTAAAAACCACCGGAAGAGAGGAGAGGAGAGGAGCGGCGGGTTTGTCACTTCACTGTCACATCATTGTCACTTCAGTGTCACATGCTGGGGATGGGGATGGGGGCTGGCCCTGAGCTGGGCCCTGGCAGGGGTCAGGGTCCTTCAGGAAGCCACAGAACGCTGCAGCTGGCGGGGAGGGGACAGGGTGAGCGTCTTTGGAGACAGCAGCTGAGCAGGAGGTGACAGCCACAGGCGTGGGTGGGGGAAGGCTCGGTCTCAGCCTGGCCATTGTCCCCTTCCTGTCTGGGTGGCCTCGCTGGGGACAGCAGCACCCTGAGGGCAGAGCTGTGAGCGGGAAGGGCCCGGCTGTGGCAGAGCCTTACCCAGGGCTGAGCATCTTCCTAAATCTGAGAGCTCTCATCTTCCTTAATTTGTGTATTTCGTCTTCCTAAATTTGTAATACATCATCTTCCTAAATTTGTGATATTTCGTCTTCCTAATGCTGAGATTTTTCTTCTGCCTAATGCTGAATTTTCATCTTCCTCTTCCGCCTCCTGATCAACTCCCCAGCAGTCCCGTATCTCCCCTGCAGCTCCATATCCTGCCTGTAACCCCATAGCATCCCCAACAGCCCCATTCCTCGGTGGCCTCGCGGTGCCAATCCCAGTGCCACAATTGGGGTGCCAATCCCGGTGCCACCACCCCTCAGTGGCCTCGGGGTGCCAATCCCAGTGCCACCCATTCCTCCATGGCCTCGGGGTACCAGTCCCGGTGTCACCATTCCTCAGTGGCCTCAGGGTGCCCGTCCTGGTGCCACTCATTCCTCGGTGGCCTCGGGGTGCCAATCCCGGTGCCATCCATTCCTCCATGGCTTTGAGGTGCCGGTCCCGGTGTCACCATTCCTTGGTGGCCTCAGGCTGCCCATCCTGGTGTCACCATTCCTTGGTGGCCTCAGGGTGCCCGTCCCGGTGCCACCCACCCCTTTGCCCGCAGGAAGCCTCCAGCGATGGGACAAGAGCAGGACTGAAACTCCCCCCGGTCCCCCCGGTGGCCAAACCGGGGCCGATTTTTCCGCGGGGGTGACCCCGAAGCGTTTTTCGTTAGCGTTATCATTGTTATTATTCCGATTATTTCCAAAAACCTCTGTCCAAAGCCGCGTTTTGTCCCCTCGGGGCCACCCCGGTGGCGCAGGGAGGGGACAGTCCCCTGTCCCCCGTTTCCCCTCCCGGCTGTATTTTTTGTGCCCGCCTGCTCCTCGGCCGATCGCAGCTTCTCTGGTGCTCAGCAAACCTCGATTCTCTTCCTGGTGCCGCGCTCCGTTTTGGGGTGAGGGGAGGGGTTTTTTGGGTTTTTTTCACCGTTTTTGTATCGATTATGTATCTACTGACCAATGTTTAACATACTAACTCTGAGGAGGAGCCACCTAACGCCATGAATTATAATAAAGGAGTAGCTACGAGCCCGGGCACGGCTCCTGCTCCCAGGAGTGTTCCTCGAGCCCAAGGTTTGCTTTGGGCACCAAAATCCTCACCTGAGGAAGGCTTTGGAAGCAGGGAGAGGTTTTCTCTGATTCCCTGGGGATCGGAGCAGGTGGGGATTCACCCGGAGCTGATGCAGGACACAGAGGAAGAGTTTCCTCCATGGCACAAAGACCCTCCCAAAATGGGTAATGCTGGGCACGGGAGGGGGGGATTCTGCCCCTCTGCCCCGCTCAGGTGAGACCCGACCCACAGAGCCCTGGGGAACAACAGCAGCAGGACCTGGAGCTGCTGGAGAGAGTCCAGAGAAAAGCACGGAGATGCTGCAGGGCTGGAGCCCTCTGCTCTGGGCCAGGCTGGGAGAGCTGGGGGTGCTCACCTGGACAGAGAGGGATCCAGGAGAGCTCAGAGCCCCTTTGGGGCCTGAAGGGGCTCCAGGAGAGCTGGAGAGGGACTGGGGCCAAGGGCTGGAGGGACAGGACACAGGGAATGGGGTTACACTGAAAAAGTGGAATTTAAATGGGATATTGGGAAGGAATTTTTCCCTGTGAGGATGGGGAGGGGCTGGGATGGAATTCCCGAGCAGCTGTGGCTGCCCCTGGTCCCTGCAGTGCCCAAGCCAGGTTGGACATTGGGGCTGGGGACACCCTGGGACATGGGGAGGTGTCCCTGTCCCTGCCCAAGGCTGGACATTCCAACCTCCTTCCCAACCCAAACCATAC
>VKON01000192.1:7994-27489 GCA_009741485.1 Malurus cyaneus samueli | reverse complement strand
TGATCGCCGCGGGGGTGACCCCGAAGCGTTTTTCGTTAGCGTTATCATTGTTATTATTCCGATTATTTCCAAAAACCTCTGTCCAAAGCCGCGTTTTGTCCCCTCGGGGCCACCCCGGTGGCGCAGGGAGGGGACAGTCCCCTGTCCCCCGTTTCCCCTCCCGGCTGTATTTTTTGTGCCCGCCTGCTCCTCGGCCGATCGCAGCTTCTCTGGTGCTCAGCAAACCTCGATTCTCTTCCTGGTGCCGCGCTCCGTTTTGGGGTGAGGGGAGGGTTTTTTGGGTTTTTTTCACCGTTTTTGTATCGATTATGTATCTACTGACCAATGTTTAACATACTAACTCTGAGGAGGAGCCACCTAACGCCATGAATTATAATAAAGGAGTAGCTACGAGCCCGGGCACGGCTCCTGCTCCCAGGAGTGTTCCTCGAGCCCAAGGTTTGCTTTGGGCACCAAAATCCTCACCTGAGGAAGGCTTTGGAAGCAGGGAGAGGTTTTCTCTGATTCCCTGGGGATCGGACAGGTGGGGATTCACCCGGAGCTGTGCAGGACACAGAGGAAGAGTTTCCTCCATGGCACAAAGACCTCCCAAAATGGGTAATGCTGGGCAGGGGGGGATTCTGCCCCTCTGCCCGCTCAGGTGAGACCCGACCCACAGAGCCCTGGGGAACAACAGCAGCAGGACCTGGAGCTGCTGGAGAGAGTCCAGAGAAAAGCACGGAGATGCTGCAGGGCTGGAGCCCTCTGCTCTGGGGCCAGGCTGGGAGAGCTGGGGGTGCTCACCTGGACAGGAGAAGGATCCAGGGAGAGCTCAGAGCCCCTTTTGGGGCCTGAAGGGCTCCAGGAGAGCTGGGAGGGACTCCCAAGGCTGAGGACAGGACACAGGGAATGGTTAACTGAAAAGTGGAATTTAATGGGATATTGGGAAGGAATTGTTCCCTGGAGGATGGGGAGGGCTGGGATGGATTCCCAGAGCAGCTGTGGCTGCCCCTGGATCCCTGCAGTGCCCAAGCCAGGTGGACATTGGGGCTGGGACCCTGGGACAGTGGGAGGTGTCCCTGTCCCTGCCCAAGGCTGGACATTCCAACCTCCTTCCCAACCCAAACCATACTGTCACTCCACAGAGGACAGTGGGGACACGGTGGTCCAGAGCTGTCTCGGGCCTCACTTTCCTGCAGCCACCCCCCTTCTCTCTGCACCTCTTTTATATAAAAAATCCGGAGAGGAAAAAAAAAAAAAAAAAAAAAAAGCATCCTGTTCTTGAATCTCTTCCAAGCAGAGCATCCCCAGCTCTGACTGCCCTCCCCTGCACAGGTGACATCCAGCTGTCCCCGCAGAGTGACGGCCAATGTCCCATCGGGGCTCTGAGCATCCCTGCCCGGCTGTGAGCAGTGTCCCCTCCCTCACCCCGCTCCCTGACAGAGGAGGGGACACCCTGGACACGGCCACCCCGAGGTGCCCGGGCAAAGTCACCGCGGTCCTCCCCACCCCCAGAGCCGCTAAATGAGGAAGTGGGGGAAGGGAAAGCAAATTTGTCACAAGCGGGAACGGCAGCACAAACGCGAACCCCAAGAACTGCGGGATGGCCCCGGGCCGGCGGTGACACAGCCCCGCGCCTGGGGAGGGGACACGGGGACACCATGGTGAGTGCAAACAGGGCCCTGCTGGCACTGTCACCCTGTGCCTCGGGCACCCCGGGGTGTCACCTGCTGCTACTGCCACCTCCGGGCTGCCTCAGCCCTGCCAGGCGCGCTCCCTCTGCTCGGGGCGGTGTCTGATGTCCCCTCTGGAGAGGGGACACTGTCCCCAGCCCGGGACAGACCGTGGGGCCGGGTAAGGGTGGGGCGCTGGGTCAGTGTCCCCCAGGACAGGATGGCACCGCCAGGGGATGGTGGCACAGAGAGGTTTGGGAGTGGCTGTCACGGTGACACGGTGACACGGTTCTGTGTCCCTCCCTGGCCAAGCTGCCCGTGGCCATGCTGGTTCAGCACTGGTGGTGTGGAGGGCAGAGTGTGGGGTGGAGGCCGAGGAGGATGAGGGGCAATGGGGGGAACTTGCAGGGGCAGGGGACAGGGCTGAAGGGGGCATGGGGCTGTTTGGGAACATGGGGCTGTTGGGGACACGGGGTTTTTTGAGGACATGGGGCTACAGGGGGACATGGGGCTGTTATAGGACAGGGCTACGGGGAGGGGACATGGGGCTGTTTGGGGACATGGGGCTGTTATGGAGACTGGCGCGGGGGGCACATGGCATTTTGGGGACACAGGGCTGGGGGAACACGGCTGTTAATGGGGACATGGGGCTGTTATGGGGACAGGGTTGCAGGGGACTGGGGTTTTTATGGGGAACATGGGGCTGAGGGGACATTGGTGGCACCAAGACAGGCACCCCAAGGCCACGGAGAAATGGTGGCACCGGGATTGGCACCCTGAGGCCACGGAGGAATGAATGGCACTGGGATTGGCATCCCAATAGTGGCACCGGGAGTGGCACCCCAAGGCCACCGAGGAGTGTTGGCACCAGGATTGGCATCCCGAGGTCACAAAAGGATGGGTGGCACCGGGACTGGCACCCCAAAGCCATGGAGGAATGGGTGGCACCAGGACTGGCACCTCGAGGCCACAGAGGAGTGGTGGCACCGGGACGGGCACCCCAATGGTGGCACCGGGATTGGCACCCCAAAGCCACAGAGGGGTGGTGGCACCTGGACTGGCACCCCGAGGCCACAGCCTTTGGAGGCAAAGCACCTTTTGGAGGCAAAGCACCTTTGGAAGTGGAGCACCTTTGGGGGTGGCTGGGGCACTCTCGGGGCAGGGAGCAGCTGTGCCAGGCCGTGGGGACATGGGGACAGGGCACTTCTTGTCCTGCACCCTCCCTGAGCCTGGCACGGCCTCGGGAAGTGACCGCAGCCCCGAGCTCGCCCCCGACCCCGCCTCAGCTCGGGTTTTGAGGGGTAAAAACCGGTCCTAAAAGTGACAAGGGCGTTAAGGACAAACAGGGGAGCGCCCCGATCCCAGTAGGTCACCAGGGGAGTTGGGGTAATCCCCTGTCCCAGTTAAACTGGTGTCACCGCTCTGCTCACGGGGTGACCTCAGCCTGTCCCCCGTGCCAGTGCCGAGGTGACACGGTCCAAACCGAGGGGACAAAACCCCTGCTCCAACCCACGGCGGCTCCTCTTCATCCGTCACCCACGAACCAAAGCCCCGCTGGCCACCGGGACCCTCCTCCCTGTGCCCCCTGGAATCCCGGGGGAAGGGCAGCGACCCCCGGAGTGCCCAAACCCCGCGGTGAGGGTGCCCTGGGGACACGGAGCGGGGCGAGCGGCGCTCCCCGGGTGGCTCCTGGAGGGCTGGGTCCGCCACCAATAAATAACAACAGCAGAATTTCAAGTAAAGTCCCCGCTCTGCCCAGCTTCCCCCTCTCCCAGCGCCCATCCTGCACTGGTTGAACCGGGAACGCGCCGCTGTGGAGCTCGGGGGCCACGGGGGTGTTTTGGGGACGGGTTTTGGGTGACGCCGGAGTCTGCGTGGGAGCCGGGGGCGATTCCCAGGGCGGACAGGGAGGGCACGGCTCGGTGGCCCTCCGGCGGAGCTTTGGCCTTCCAGTTTTGCCACGGGGGTCCCTCTGGGTCCCGCTGGGTCCCGCTGGGTCCCGCTGGGTCCTAGTGCCCCTGGCAGGTTTTACAGCACATCTGTCGGAAGTAGGTCCGGCTGCAGAACTTGAACTTGAGCACGAGCGGGCAGTAGGCCACCTTGTTCACATCCTTGCACTCTGCAGGGGACACACAGGGGACACAGCGGGGTCACGGAGGGGTGGGGAGATCCTGGAGGGGGTTTGGCAGGGAGATGGAAGGCACAGCCATGGTGGGAAGGTGATGAGGAGCTCATGGAAACCCCTCCTTGTCCAGGTGCAGCTCCTGCATTTCTCGGGGTCAGAAGGGACCAGGGTGACAGAATGGCCATGTTTTCAATAGAATTTGGGTTGGAAGGAACCTTAAAGCTCATCCACGGCAGGGACCCCTCCCACTGACCCAGGGTGACGGCCATGTTTTCAACAGAATGATTTTGGGTTGGAATGGACCTGAAAGCTCATCCACGGCAGGGACACCTCCCACTGCCCCAGGGTGCTCAAAACCCATCCAACCCGCCCTTGAATCCTTCCAGGGATGTGATCTCCTCACGCTAGAGCCCAGCTCGGGCTGTGCTGGCTCTGATGTCCCTGTCCCCAAAGCTGGCAGTGCCCCAGGTGTCCCCTCACCTTCGGGGTTGTCCGTGGGTCCCGACTCGCACTTGCTCTCGCACTGCTGCATGCCGGGGGGCTGCAGGCTCTCCACGCACTCCATGGACGGCTGCCCGGTGTGAGCCAGGCACTGGACGGATCTTCTCTGCTGGCCGAGGCCACACTGGGCGGAGCACTGAGGGGACAGCACGGGGGAGCTGCCGTGGCCACCAGGCACGGGTGGGGGTAGGGGTGCAAAGGGGCTGGAGGTGGCTGTCCCTTCCCTTCCCTTCCCTTCCCTTCCCTTCCCTTCCCTTCCTCCTTCCCTTCCCTCTCCCTTCCCTTCCCTTCCCTTCCCTTCCCTTCCCTTCCCTTCCCTTCCCTTCCTTCCTTCCTTCCCTCTTCCCTTCCCTTCCCTTCCCTTCCTTCCCTTCCCTTCCTTCCCTCCCCTGGCCTGACTGAGTTCTGGGGCCCTGCATCCCAAAAAAGCTTGGTTTGATTCTGCAGGACTCAGAGTCCAGCCCTAAATCCTTTGCCAGGCCTTGGGCACCCTGAGGGACGTCCGAGGGCAGGGAGGACAGTCGGGGTCACCCCATTGCTGCCACTGCCCTGCTGACCCCCAGCTGCTCATGGGGACCCTTGCACAATTTTTGTGGGGTTCTGCCAGGTCTGGGACACCCCCAGGGCCAGCTCTGCCCTTGGGCCACCATCTCAAAAGAGTCAAAAAGGTGAAAAGAGCTCTGTGACAGGATTCTACTGTCCCTTGGGTGGCTGTGGTGGCCACATGGGGTTTGGCTGTCCCCTGGATGGCTGTGGTGGCCACTCAGGGTCCTGCTGTCCCTTGGGTAGCTGTGGTGGCCATGCAATGTCCTGCTGTCCCCTGGTGGCTGTGGTGGCCATGCAATGTCCTGCTGTCCCTCGGGTGGCTGTGGTGGCCATGCAATGTCCTGCTGTCCCTCGGGTGGCTGTGGTGGCCATGCAATGTCCTGCTGTCCCCTATGTGGCTCTGGTGGCCACTCAGGGTCCTGCTGACCGCTAAACCCTTCAGCCTGGCAGGACTGTGGAGAGGCAGTGGCCCCAGGGAAGGGCTGTCCCTACCTCTCCCCACTCGCCGGTGACCCAGCGGGGCGGGGGGCAGCGCCGCAGGTTGCACCTCATACTGGTGGGGGGCTTGGTGGCCTCGTGGCACTGGGCCGTGGGCAGGGTGACGCTGTGGTCGCCACTCTTGCACAGGACGATGCGGTGGCGGAAGCCGGGCCCACAGCTCGGGGTGCACTGCGGGGACAGGGGACACAGTCAGGGACAGGGGACACGGTCAGGGCCAGGGGCTGCCCCGAGCTGCTCCCACCTCTCCTGGCTCCTGGGCTACAACATTCACACTTTCCCTCTCCATGGCCACCATCCTTCTGCCCTCAAAGAGGTGAGGGATGCTTTAATCACAGAATCCCAGAATATCCTGAGCTGGAAGGGACCCTCAGGGATCATCAATCCCACCCCTGACCCTGCCCAGACCCCCCAACAGCCCCACCCTGTTCATCCCTGGCAGCGCTGTCCAAACGCTCCTGCAGCTCTGGCAGCCTCGGGGCCGGGACCATTCCCTGGGGAGCCTGGGCAGTGCCAGCACCCTCTGGGGACAGAAGAACCTTTCCCTGAGATCCATCCCAACCCTGACACAGCTCCAGCCGTTCCCTGGGCTCCTGGCCCTGTCCCAGAGCAGAGCTCAGCCCCTGCCCCTCCGCCTCCCCTCGGGAGGAGCTGCAACCCCCGAGGAGTCTCCCCTCAGTCTCCTCTGCTCCAGCTGAACAAGCCAAGAGCCCTGAGCCGCTCCTCAGACCCTTCCCCAGCTCCGTGTCCCTTCCCTGGCACTCGCCTCTGACCAGTCCAGGGCCACCCACTCTGGAGGACACGTTTGGTTGTTGCAGGGCTCCAGCATCTTTGGCCGTGGCTGGCTGCAGGATGCATCATCCAGGGTCTTCTCCTCGCTGGCTGAGATCTTCCTCTTGCAGAAGACGCTGCGGGTCCGGACGCCCTCATTGCAGCTCCGGCTGCACTCAGACCAGTTCCCGATGACCCAGCTGGACAAGGGCCAGAGGGCAAAGCTGTGAGGGGCACGCTGGGCTGGGCTCGTCCCCTGCTCCTGCCCACAGCCCTGGTCCGGCCACAGCCTCCCAGGGAGCTCGGGTGGAACCACAGAGCTCCTCCACATCTGCCCTTCCCCTTCAGGAGAGCAGCCAGAAGGGGCTGGAACAGATCCTGAGCGTATCCCTGAATGGATGGGATGGAGGAGAACCCCCTATTCCCCAGAAGAGCTGCTCCAGCCAGGGAGGGGCTGGGATAAATTCTGAGGGTATCCCTGAATGGATGGGATTGAGAAGAACCCCCAATTCTCCAGCAGAGCTGCTCCAGCCAGGGAGGGGCTGGGACAGAATCCTGAATGGATGGGACAGAAAAGAACCCCCCAATTCCCCAATGGAGCTGCTCCAGCCAAAGAGGGGCTGGGACAGATCCTGAGGGACTCCCTGAATCGATGAAACAGAGGAGAACTCCCAATTCTCCAGCAGAGCTGCTCCAGCCAGGGAAGGGCTGGGATAATGTCCAACCTGAATGGATGGGATGGAGGAGAATCCCCCAATTCCCCAACGGAGCTGCTCCAGTCAGGGAGGGGCTGGGACAGATCCCTGAATAGATGGGATGGAGGAGAATCCCCCAATTCTCCAGCAAAGCTGCTCCAGCCAGGGAGAGGCTGGGATAAATCCCAAGGGTATCCCTGAATGGATAGGATTGAGAAGAATCCCCCAATTCTCCAGCAAAGCTGCTCCAGCCAGGCAGTGCCACCCCCTGGGCGCTGTGACTTGGGAATGGCAGTCAGGGTGGAATTTCACCCTCTCCCACCCTGATTTCCCCCCAGGATCCCTGCTGCTGGCCCAGGACTCACGCCGGGGGGCAGGGCTCGGTGTTGCAGGGTCTCTGTCGCTCGGGTGCTTTGGGGTCAGCGCCGCAGAAGTGTCCGGGCACGGTGGAACCGTCTGAGAGCTTCTTGCACACCACAGACTGCACCTGGCTGCCTGCCGGGGAAAAGGGGGAGGGAAAGGGAGCAGGAGGCTGAGAATGGAGCAGAGCCAGGCTGGGGTGCCAGCCCCACAGCTCTGCCTCTGCAGGATGATGTGACACAGCGGCCACTTGTCACATGAGGAGCCTGAACCTCCTTCTCTATCCGAGGGTGCCTCTGGTATGGCCAGGATAAATGGATGCTGTAGGATGGTGATGTCTGGATGTGGCACAAGGGGTGATGGGCACAGGATGGACTTGTTGGCCCTGGAGGGCTTTTCCAACCTCAAAATCCTGGGATTCTAAAGCTCCCCAGCCAGGGCAGGACACGACGGAGGATGGAGGAACAAAGCACTGCAGGAATCTCATGCTCAAATAAAGCTGTGACACTTGGCCTGGGAGGGTGACAGGCCCTGGCACAGCTGTGGCTGCCCCTGCATCCCTGGCAGTGCCCAAGGCCAGGCTGGACATTGGGGCTGGGAGCAGCCTGGGACAGTGGGAGGTGTCCCTGCCATGGCAGGGGTGGGATGGGATGGGATGGGATGGGATGGGATGGGATCCATGGGATGGGATGGGATGGGATGGGATGAGGATGGGATGGGATGGGATCCATGGGATGGGATGGCATGGGATGGTTTTTAACCCTTCCAACCCAAACCATCTCATGTTTCCATGTTATCATCCCAACTTCCATCACCTCCACCACCCACACCCCTGGCCCAGCTGGCACTGAGGCTCTTGGCCCTGGCACAGCTCCCACGTGGCTGAGAGCGGGATGGGGACATGCCGAGACTCCAGAGCCCCTCAGAGCCATGAAGAGCCCCAGACACAGTGCAGAGTGGTCCCACTGTCCCCACCAAAGCTCACCCCCTGCACACAGCACGGAGCACTTGGTCCAGGGGCTGTAGTGCCACGAGTACAGGCTGGAGCCGTCCCTGCCCACCGGAGCATTGAACTTGTAGCGTATCCCCTGCAGCTCTGTCCGCACCAGGACCTGCAGGAAAGGACATCAGTGCCACCACAGTGGCCACACAGATGGCATCTCACAGCCTCTCCAATGCCCAGGGCAGCTGCAATCTCCCCTTCTCCCCTCTCCCCCAGGAGTGGCAGGGCAGCCAGCAGTGATGGCAGCGGTGCTCCATCAGAGGAGGAGCTCACTTAAGGGTGGAATCACCCAAATCATCCAAGGAATCATCCAAAATCCTGGCAGATTAGGGAGAGGAGGCTGAGAATTAGGGAGGGAGAGTGGAAAATTAGGGTAGGAGAGCTAAGATTTAGGGAGAGATGAGAATTAAAGAGGGAGACCCGAGATTTAGGGAGGGAGAGCTGAGATTTAGGGAGGGAGAGTTGAGAATTAGGGATTGCCACTCAAGATTTAGAGAGCAAGAATTGAGACTTAAGGAGAGAGAGTGGAAAATTAGGGTTGGAGAGCTGAGATTTAGAGAGGGAGAGATGAGAATTAGGGAGGGAGAGATGAGAATTAGGGATTGACATCTGAGATTTAGGGAGAGCAGAGATTTAGAGATTGACATCTGAGATTTAGGGAGGGAGAAATGAGAATTAGGGATTGACACCCAAGATTTAGGGAGGCAGAGCTGAGATTTAGGGAGGGACACCTGACAGTGCCTCATGGTTGAAACACTGACCTGCTCAACCAGGGATGATGTGTTTGTGTCCCAAACACTGCGTGTGGCACTCAGTGCCATGGTCTGGGTGACTCGAGGATCTCAAAGGGCTTTTCCAACCTTATTAATTCTGTGATTGTGGGAATTCAGACCAATTTCCTGTGCTCTCCGTGTCCCTTCACTCCAGGGGCTGATCAGCTCAATCCCGTGGCAAAGTCCCTTTAACCCGGATCAAACTCAGACCAGGAGGGTGTGAAATTACCAACCATGACAAAGAGGGTGACATTGGTGGGTCCCAAAGCCTCCAGCGACTCGGGCTCCTCGGGGGATCTCCTGTAGTGGAAGGTGGTGCCGGCGATGTCGAAGCGCCGGGGGGGATCGATGGAGAGCTTCCCGTTGATGAAATATTCACCACTCTCACCTCGCAGCGCTGCCGGGACAGGGGAGGGAGGTCAGCACAGGGGCTGGGGGCACCTGGGGCAGCTTCAGCTGGAACACCTGGGAAAACTTCAGCCAGGTGCTTGGCACTGGAGCAATCACCTGGGAATAAACTTCAGCACCTGAAGCAATTTCAGCCAGGCTTTTGAAATACCTGGAGAAACTTCAGCCAGGTGCTTGGAACACCTGGAGAAACTTCAGCATCTGAAGGAACTTCAGCCAGGTGCTTGGAACACCTAGAGCAGCTCCAGACAGGTGCTTGGAACACCTGAAGCAATTTCAGCCAGGTCCTTGGAACACCTGGAGCAACTTCAGCACCTGAATCAATTTCAGCCAGGTGCTTGGAACACCTGGAGCAACCTTGGCACCTGGAGAATTTCAACCAGGTGCTTGGAACACCTGGAACAGTTTCAGCCAGGTGATTGGAACACCTGGAACACTCCAGCACCTGGAGAAACTTCAGCCAGGTGTTTGGAGAACCTAGAGAAACCTCAGCCAGGTGTTTTGAACACCTGGAACAACCTCAGCCAGGTGCTTGAGACACCTGGAGCAGCTTCAGCACCTGGAGAAAGCTCAGCCAGGTGTTTGGAATACCTGGAGAAACTTCAGCCAGCTGCTTTCAAAAACCTGGAGCAACTCCAACCAGGTGTTTGGAACACCTGGAGGAACTTCACCCAGGTGCTTCTCACCCGCTGGGTTCAGAGCATTGCTGGGACAAAGGGTGAATGGCATCAGCCTCGTGTCACAGGGTGGGGACAGTAGGGGCTCCCTCCCTAATTCTCAGGTGTCAATCCCTAATTCTCATCTCTCCCTCCCTAAATCTCAGATGTCCCTCCCCAATTCCCAGCCACCAGCAGGGTGTCACCAGCGTACCCATGGTGTGGCTCAGCCTACCCAGCGCCTCGCTGGGGGTGCGGGGGGCTCAGCTGGGCTGGGCTGGTCCACTTTGCCATGAAACCGGGTTTAAATCCGGCTGCTGGGTGCAGAGCCGGGCTGTGCTTGCCCGGGAGAGTCGCTAGAGGGGGATCGGACCGCTTTCTCCATCCCCAGCGCGTTCCCACGCTCGCCCTGCGCTCCCCGACACCGAAACTCGGGGAGCGGCTCCGGGAGCGGCTCCGGGTCACTCCTGCCCAGCATCGCGCCCTGCCACAGGGAGGATCCTGCTGCTGTGAGGATGGAGGGTGCTCCCTCCGTCTGAGGTGCCAGGAGAGACCCCGGAGAGGGAGAACCTGGAGGCAGCGGCCGCCCCAGAGCACGGGAATCCGGACACGAGGAGTCCCCGCACACCGGAGATGTCGGGATAGCCGATCCCAGCGGAGGGAGAGGGATGGAGCGGTGCTGTTGCCGGGGAATCCTGCTGGATCCCGGCTGGCTCCTGCTCCTGAGAGCCCCCTGCCCTCCCCTGCACCGCTCGGAGGACGGGAGGGAAAAACGGGGGAAGAAAATCCTGGTTGGGAAACCGGGACTGAGCGAGGCTGGGAAATCATGGCCGAGGAAAATGTGAGCGTTTGGGATTGCCAACCTAAGGGGCCGGCAGAGGGGGTGGCAGGGCAGCGCCAGGAGCGGCGGCTGTGGGGTTTGCTTGGGGTTTGAATTGTGCGGGACAGAGGCACGGCCAGGGACAGTGGGGGACACACGGACACAGCCCATCCTGCCCTGAGACACCCTGCCCTGCTGCCTTCCCCTGCCCCAAATCCCAACCTGAAACCCCAAACCCCATTCCCTGCTGCAATGGGAAGTTCTCCTTGCCAGACCCTTCCCAGCCCCTGTTAACCCCAGGGAAACAGCAGACCCTGGCTGAGATTTCAGCATCCCAAATCCAGACCCCAAATCTGGGATCCTGAGACCCCAGACCCCATTCCCTGTTGCAGTGGGAAGTTCTCCAATGCCCCATTAAGCCCAGGGAAATGATAGAACTTGTCTGGGATTTCAGCAACTCCAAATCCCACCCTGGCACTGCAGACCCCATTCCCAGCTGCAATGGGAAGTTCTCCTTGCCAGGCCCTTCCCAGACCCCATTAATCCCAAGGAAAGGGCAGAGCCTGGCTGGGATTTCAGCATCCCCAAATCCCAACATGGGACCCCAAACCCCTTTTTCTTGTTGCAGAGGGAAATTCTTTAAGGCCCCGTTAACCCCACGGAAATGGCAGAGTCTGGTGGGATTTCAGCAACCCCAAATCTCAATATGGGACCCCAAACCCCTTTTCCTGTTGCAGTGTGAAGTTCTCCAAGGCCCCATTAACCCCACAGAAATGGCAGAGCCTGGCTGGGATTTCAGCACCCCCAAATCCCAACAGAAGACCCCAAACCCCATTTCCAGCTGCAGTGGGAAGCTCTCCTTGCTGAGCCTTCCCCAGACCCCATTAATCCCATGGAATTTCAGCAGCCCCAAATCCCAGTCTGGAATCCTAGACCCCATTCCCTGCTGCAGTGGGAAGCTCTCCAGACCTCATTAATCCCATGGAAATGGCAGAGCCTGGCTGAGATTTCAGCATCCCCAAATCCCAACATGGGACCCCAAACCCCTTTTCCTGTTGCAGAGGGAAGTTCCTTAAGGCCCTGTTAACCCCAGGGAAATGGCAGAGCCTGGTGGGATTTCAGCCACCCCAAATCCCAATATGGACTCCGATCCCATCCCCACTGCATGAAAGTTCTTCCTGCTGAGCCTTCCCCAAATCCCATTAACCCCAGGGAAATGGCAGAGCCTGGCTGGGATTTCAGCCACCCCAAATCCCACCCTGGCACTGCAGACCCCATTCCCAGCTGCAGTGTAAAGTTCTCCAAGGCCCCATTAACCCCACGGAAATGGCAGAGCCTGGTGGGATTTCAGAAACCCCAAATCCCAATATAAGACCCCAAACCCCATTTCCAGCTGCAGTGGGAAGCTCTCCTTGCTGAGCCATCCCCAGACCCCATTAACCCCAGGGAACTGGCTGAGTCTGGTGGGATTTGAGCAGCCCCAGCCCCCTCTCACCCAGGTAGTTGATGGAAAGGTTCAGCTCCCGGATGTCGATGTGGACAGAACCCTTGGGAATCTGGATCACCTCCTCATAGCCTGTGGGACAAACAGAGGGGGTGGTGAGTGGGAATGTTCAGCCTCCAATCCCAGAGCCAGAGCTGCCTCGGGCGGGGAAATGATGGAAAAAGCGGTTTTGGGCACCAAAATGGGTTTGCAGGCTCCTGTGATCGGACTGGTTGTACTGGGAATGTGCTGGGGAGCTACGATCTCCATGGGCAGCTCCCAAACCCAGCTCCAGGACGAGCTGGGGAGCAGGGAAGGAGTTTGGAGCTCTGTGTGTGAGATTTGGGTGCTGCAGGAGCAGGGAAGGAGTTTGGAGCTCTGTGTGTGAGATTTGGGTGCTGCAGGAGCAGGGAAGGAGTTTGGAGCTCTGTGTGTGAGATTTGGGTGCTGCAGGAGCAGAGGAGTTTGGAGCTCTGTCTGTGAGATTTGGGTCCTGCAGGAGCAGGAAAGGAGTCTGGAGCTCTGTGTGTGAGATTTGGGTGCCAAAAGGAGCTCTGTGCCCGAGATTTAGGTGCCAGTGGAGGCTTGAGGAGCAGGGAAGGAGTTTGGTGCTCTGTGCCCGGGGTTTGGGTGTCAGTGGAGGCTGAGGGGCAGAGAAAGAATTTGGAGCTGTGTGTGTGAGATTTGGGTGCCAGAGCTGGGGAGCAGAAGTTCAGAGCTCTCTGTATGAGATTTGGGTGATAGAGATGGGTAGCAGGGAAGAAGTTTGGAGCTCTGTGCCCAAGATTTGGATGCTACAGGAGCTGGGGAGCAGAGAAGGAGTTTGGAGCTCTGTGTGTGAGATTTGGGTGCCAGCAGGAGCAGGGAAGGAGTTCGGAGCTCTGTGTGTGAGGTTTGGGTGCTGCAGTAAAGCAGGGAAGCAGTTTGGGGCTCTGTGCCCAAGATTTGGGTGCCACTGGAGGCTGGGTCCTGGCTTGGCTGCTGCACAGGAGGGATTTGCTCCCTCCTAGCCCAGTCCTGCCCCTCGGGATATTTCTCTGGGATAAATCCCTGCCTGTCTCACCCATCCCCGGGACCAGGTGACCTCCAGGAGGGACCTGAGGTTTGTCCCCAGGACGCGATCACAACCCACATGCTGCGGGAAGGAATGAGCCATCCTGGGGCTGATGATCCCATCCGGCGGGATCTTCCCTCCCCACACCCTCCCGGCAGCACCCCAGATCCCCTCGGTGGTCCAGACACCTCAGCAGTGTCACATCAGCAGTGTCACCTCTGCCACCCCTCTCCTGGGAGGGTCTCTCTGAAGTTTGAGGGGTGCAAGCAGGAATCCTGGGGTGCAGCAGAGGTTGAGATGACTGTGGGGTGCTGCAGCAGCCCTAGCACAGCCCTGTCCCTGCAGCTCGTGTGTCCCCTCTGTCCCACTGTCACCGCCCATGGGGTGGCACAGGGGTCAGCTGCGGCTCCCTCTGGCGCAATCCCCCTTTGTTCCACAGGGCGTTCAACCCCGTGGAGACAAAACGATCCCAAAACACAGGAAGGGATCAAAAAAAAAAAAAAAAAAAACGGGATTATTGTTGGGGGTGGAGTTTATTTAGGGGCACCCAACAACCTGTCAGGAGTCCAGAGCTGCCCCGGAGGGAGGATGGGGTGTGCTGAGGAGCCCAGAAATCACCCCGAAATCCAGCTCAGAACACAGCTGGGGCAGGGCTGGAATGTGAAATGTGGGATATGGGTATGTGATATGGGACATGGGATATGAACTGGGATATGGGATATGAAATTGGGATATGGAATGGGATTGGGATATGGAATGTGGATAGGGATTGGGATATGGATATGGGACATGGGATATGGAATGTGGGATATGGGATATGGGACATGGGATATGGAATGTGGGATATGGGATATGGGATATAGGATATGGGACACGGGATATGGAATGTGGGATATGGGATATGGGATATGGGATGTGGAATGTGTGATATAGAATGTGAGATATGAAATGTGGGATATGGGGTTTGGAAGGTGGGATATGGGATGTGCAATGTGGAATGTGGGATAGGGGATATGGCATATGGGATAGGGGATGTGGGATAGGGGATGTGGGATCTGGGATATGGGATAGGGAATATGGGATGTGGAATGTGGAATATGGGATATGGAATGTGGGATATGGGATGTGGAATGTGGAATATGGGATATGGGATATGGACGGGATGTGGGATAGGGGATATGGGATATGGGATATGGTATGGATGATGGATATGGGATATGATGTGGGATATGGGATATGGATGTGGGATATAGGGATGTGGATATGGGATAGGGATATGGATTGATAGGGATATGGAGATAGGGATATGATATGGAATAGGGATATGGGATAGAGGATAGGAGATATGGGATGCGTGCAGCTCCAGATTCAGATCCCTTAGGATCAGAGACATCCCCAGCTCCGAGCTTGCCCCATGTCCCCCTGTCCCCGGGGCACTCAGGGCTCTGTGTCCCCACAGTGGTGCTACAAGAGGGAGTGTGTGCCCTTTGGGACGCGGCCGGAGGGCGTGGACGGAGCCTGGGGGTCCTGGTCATCCTGGGGCGAGTGCAGCCGGACGTGCGGCGGTGGCGTGTCCTCGTCCGTGCGCCACTGCGACAGCCCCAGGTACACGCAGGGCAAGGCTGGGAAAAACCACCTGGGACAACACCCCAAACTCCCCGGGGTGAACACCAGCCCCAAACCCTGCCCAGAGCTGTTGCAGCCTCTCCTTCCCTCCTCGGCAGGCCCACGATCGGAGGGAAGTACTGCCTGGGGGAGAGGAAACGCTACCGCTCCTGCAACACCGACGTGAGTGGGGCCGGGCTGGCAGCGGGGCTGGAGGGGATGGAGGAGGGGATCGGAGGGATGGAGAGGGGGATCAGTGGGGATGGAGAGGGGGATCAGTGGGGATGGAGAGGGGGATCAGTGGGGATGGAGGAGGGGGATCAGTGGGGATGGAGAGGGGGATCAGTGGGATGGAGGAGGGGGATCAGTGGGGATGGAGAGGGGGATCAGTGGGGATGGAGAGGGGGATCAGTGGGGATGGAGAGGGGGATCAGTGGGGATGGAGAGGGGGATCAGTGGGGATGGAGAGGGGGATCAGTGGGGATGGAGGAGGGGGATCAGTGGGGATGGAGGAGGGGGATCAGTGGGGATGGAGAGGGGGATCAGTGGGGATGGAGGAGGGGGATCAGTGGGGATGGAGGAGGGGGATCAGTGGGGATGGAGGAGGGGGATCAGTGGGGATGGAGGAGGGGGATCAGTGGGGATGGAGAGGGGGATCAGTGGGGATGGAGAGGGGGATCAGTGGGGATGGAGAGGGGGATCAGTGGGGATGGAGGAGGGGGATCAGTGGGGATGGAGGAGGGGGATCAGTGGGGATGGAGAGGGGGATCAGTGGGGATGGAGGAGAGGGGGATCAGTGGGATGGAGAGGGGGATCAGTGGGGATGGAGAGGGGGATCAGTGGGGAATCAGTGGGGGGATCAGTGGGATGGAGGAGGGGGATCAGTGGGGATGGAGAGGGGGATCAGTGGGGATGGAGAGGGGGATCAGTGGGGATGGAGGAGGGGATCAGTGGGGATGGAGAGGGGATCGGTGGGGATGGAGAGGGGGATTGGCCCTGTCCAGCTGGGATCGACCCTGTCCAGGTGGGATTGACCCTGTCCATGTGGGATTGGCCCCGTGTGGGATCGGCCCTGTCCATGTGTGATCAGCCCCATCTGGGTGGGATCAGCCGCGTCCAGGGGGATCGACCCTGTCCGTGTGGGATCGGCCCTGTCTGTGTGGGATCGGCCCTGTCTGAGTGGGATTGGTCCCATCTGGGTGGGGTCGGCCCCATGTGGGATGGGCCCCATTCGGGTGGGATCAGCCCTGTCTTGGTGGGATTGGCCCCATCTGGGTGAGATCGGTCCTGTCCAAGGGTATCGCCCCTGTCTGTGTGGGATCAGCCCTGTCCATGGGATCGGCCCTGTCCGTGTGGGATTGGCCCTGTCCCTGGGTGGGATCAGCCCCTATTGTCTGTGTGGGATCGCCCCTGTCTGGGTGGATTGGCCCATGTGTGGGATCAGCCGTCTGTGGGATCGGCCTTTTCTATGTGGAATCAGCACCCTTTAGGTGGGATCAGCCCTGTCTGGCTGGGATCGGCCCTGTTTGGGTGGGATCGGCCCTGTTTGGGTGGGATCGGCCCTGTTTGGGTGGGATCAGGCCCATTTATGTGGGATCAGCCCCGTTCGGCGGGATCGGCCCTGGCTGGCTGGGATCAGGCCCATTCATGTGGGATTGGCCCTGTTTGGATGGGATCAGCCCTGTTCATGTGGAATCGGCCCTGTCTGGGTGGCAGTGCCCGGTTGCCAGGGCTGCTGTCCCTGTCCTTGAGGGAGGCATGCAGGCTGGTGCCTTCTCCGAGGGTGATGGCATGCAGGCTGCTGTCCCTGTCCTTGAGGAGCTGCTTCCATGCTGGAGCCCTCCTGGCCACCCCAGCCCCTCAGTGCCCGCTGACTCTGTGCCCTCAGGACTGCCCGCCCGGCTCGCAGGACTTCCGAGAGCTGCAGTGCGCCGAGTTCGACAACGTGCCTTCCGAGGGAAATACTACACCTGGAAAACCTACCGGGGAGGTGAGCGTGGCTGTGGGGTGGGGACATGGCTGGGGGTCCTGATTCGACGTTGGGGGCAGTCAGGGAGGATTTCCACAGCCCGACACACGCACCTTTCCCTCTCTGCATCCTGGGATGTGCTGCCACCAGGAATCTGCTGTCCCCCATCCCGTCACCTCCACCCTTCACTGTTCAGCCAGGACTTGATACCTAAATCCGTAACCTAAAGCAGAGCAGGACAAATAGAGAATCCAAACGTTTCTGCATTTCAGGCCTTCAGGGCCATCAGGGCAGTCCCAGCCAGCAAGGGCTGCACCCACAATGGAAAATGGCTCACGCTTTTTCACCCTTTCTCACTTTGTCCATTTGCACAAAATCGGCCTGAATCCTCCAATTGCAGCTCAGCCAATGCAGTCAAAAACCCAACTTGGCTCCCCCAATTCTCTCTGTTTTTTCCATCTCTTGGGGCCTGCGGAGGTGTCCTTGAGTTTGGCCTAGAGAGGAATTGTTTTTTAAAAATGGGAGCAGAGCTCAGCAGTGTCTGTGGAGTGGAGTTAAACATGAGACCACAGTACAGAGACATGGAAATAGAGAAAGACTAAAGGGTCAACCATCCCCACACTCTGAGCTGTTCAGCTCCTTCCTCCAGCCTGGTTCCTGTGCTGGAAGAGCAGAGGAGATGGACAGGAGAAGGGAAATTCTGGACCTGGTGGGGAGGAAACAGGGCAGGGAAATCTTCCTGAGCTGGAGAAGGGTGGGATCGGTGGATCCTCTCCTCAGAGTTCAGCCCTGTGTCCTGCAGAAGGGTCTGGCAGGAGAAAGGTCAGGAGGAGGCTCTGGGCAGAAATCTTTTAATCATGAGGAGGAACAGCTCATCTCCTTCATAGCTCCTGAGCTGGCTGGGAAATCCTCCAGCTGTGCAAATAGCCCAGCTCCCAGTGGGGCTCCTGCAGCTGGAGCAGCTGTGCTGAGCCTGCAGGGATGGGCAGGAAATGTAAATTATGGGGCCCTAAAATCACCCAAAGACCCCAAAGGACGCCGAGGTGGAAGATAAACCCTACAAACTGCAGCTCCTTGGTTCAGACCATCTCTCCACCAGCATGGCCCAGGCTTGGTCCAGCTACGTGACATCACCCTCACTGTGTCACCTGATCCTGACACGGATTTTTGCCTTTCAAAACACACCCCTTCCTCTCTTTTTGCTCCATTTCCTTGCTAAATAAGTGATGAACCGCCCTCGGTTCCGGGAGGCTAGACAGTGCCGGGTTTGAAGGATCTGGAGCTCCCCTCCTCCCCAGCTCACGAGCTAGCCTTCAGGTTGGTTATTCGGTGACAAAAGTGCACCGCTGTCCCCTGGGGTGGCCAGGGAGGGACCATGGACGGGGAAGTCAAGGAATTTCTGTGCTGGGCACTCACAGCCCGGATTGGGGACCAACACAGGCTCACCCCTGTGTCCCTCCCCTCCTCCTGCACTATCCCTCTCCCTGCTCCTCCTCCATGAGATTTTTAAGGGCAGAATTCCCCCGTGAAGACCTTTCCCGAGTGACCAGTGAGGAGAGCCAGCTGGGGTCAGCAGCCTGACCACGGGCTCCGAGCTCCAGACCCCAAACACATCCCCCAAAATCTCTCAGGACCCGGTGCTGACTCCCCCTGCTCAGCAGCTGCTTCCCAGAGCTCCTCCAGGGGCTTGCCCGGGCATCCTGCTCCACGAAATGCCTCCAAGCTGCTAAATTCCCCTCTGAATTCCCCTCTGATGTCTCCTCCTGCTCCTCCCTCTCCCAGCTTTGCTCTCTCTTCCCCACAGCTGCTCTCAGGAGCTCCAGGGCACAGCTGGGCCCCCTCCCCTCCTCTGGAGCTCTTTGATGTGCTCCGTGCAGCTGCAGGTGCGAGAATGTAATTTTCAGATAGTGAAGATTTGTTTATTTTAAGTAATAAAAAAAATTTAAATAGTCATCGTTAGATATAAAAATGTTAATTTATAGGGAATTGAAAGTTATAAAAAATATTAAAAAGACCAAAAAATTACTTATTCTATATATTACTTGCAAAAAATTATTTAATTTTTTAATACATATTTTTTTATACAAACAACTTCACATATAATCTAAAACAAAGTCCATATATCAATCATCAACATGCAGGTTTTGTGCATTCCCATTCCTCCCTCCAGGTGCTTCCCAGAATCAGACAGGATTGGGGTTCCTGCCTGCAGGAGGGAACTGTGGGTCAGGCTGGGGCTCCTGGGATGCTCAGTAACAGCAGCAAATGCCCCAATCCTGATAAAATCCCAGCGAGTCAGGAAGTTCTCTGCTGACCACACCCCAGGCACCACATCCAGATATCCAGGTTCTGTTCCCGGCGGTGCTGTGCACAGGTGTTGGGATGCAGGAATTTGTCACTTGGATGTCCCCCTTCGTCCTCACCCCGCTGTTTCCATCTTTGCTGGGAAGGATCTTGTTCCACCAGCCTCGGGACACAGAAATGGTTTCTCTGGCCTGGTAACTGGTCTAGAGGGGTGGAAAAGTTGTTGTTCTGATTCAGCAGCAGAAAAAAAAAAAACTTGGAAAAGTCACTTA
>VKON01000190.1:609054-646088 GCA_009741485.1 Malurus cyaneus samueli | reverse complement strand
CGTGTCACCGCCATCCCCCCCATCCCATCCCCATCCCCATCCCCATCCCCATCCCTGTCCCATTTCTGTCCCCATTCCTGTCCCCATTCCTGTCCCTATCCCTGTCCCCGTCCCTGTCCCTCACCGTGGTTTGGGCACCATGTCCTCGGGCACGGGTGTCCAGATGGACTCGGGTGATTTCTGCTCCCGGAAGCGTCCCTCGAACACGGCGGCCACTTGGGTCATGTCGAAGGCGCAGACGGCGGAGCCGGGGATGCTGTGGGGGCGTGGGTGTGGGGTGAACGCGGGGAGACCCCCGGGAATGTGACAGATCCCAAATGGAACCCAGATGGACCCACCCCAGATCTCACCCACCGCTCATCCCACATTCTGATCTGGATTCCACCCAGATCCCAGCTCAGATCCCACTGAGGAGCCACCCACCCTCCCCGATGGGTCACATCCTGCATGTCCCCAGACCCCCATCCCCATCCCAACTCCTTTTCCCCAAGGTACCAAGGCACATTTTGAAACCCCATCCCAGCTCTGTGTCCCCAAGGCACCGAGGCACATTTTGGGACCCCATCCCAGCCATCCCGACCTGTTGGCGGGCGTGGAGAACACGGCCAGGACCACGGGGCGCCCGTCCAGCTCCAGGATGTCGGTGACCGCTTGGATGACGTTAAAATAGAAATGGGAATCGCCCGGCACGGAGCAGTTGAGCCGGGCTTTGAGGAAGGACGTCCACTGCTTCTCCAGCACTCTCTGCGAGCCCCCCATGTCGTTCTTGCACACCCGGGCCACCCGTGACACCACCACCTGTGGAGGGGACACTTGTCACCACCCTGATGGCCGTCCCCACGTCCCTGTCCCCACTCTGGGTGTCCAGAATGGTTTGGGTTGGGAGGGACCCAGGGGATCATCTCCTTCCCACCTTCTCCAGGTAGTTGAACTCCATGGCAATCTCCCGGAAAAAGAAGTAGACGTGGCTCTTCCACTCCACAGCGTGCACAAAGTAGGGCTCTGCGGGGACAGCAGGGTCAGGGGTGGGTGACACGGGACCTGTGCCAGCTCCTGGCACTGCCCAGGGTGGGGGACGCACCTTTGAACCATTTGGAGTCGTGTTTGACGGTGCGCAGGGTGGGGCTGTCCCCGAGGCTGCGGTAGATGACGGCGTCGATGGCCAGGAAATCGGTCACGGTGGCGGTGAAGAGCATCCCCCCTGCGCGGGGACAGGGCGGTCAGAGGGGCCAGGGGGACACCGTGCCCGCTGTGACACCGCCGGTGCCACCACTGACCTGTGAACAGGGCCACGTTGGCGTGCTTGGGGTCGTAGGGACACCGGGCCATGCCGCTGATGTTGTCCCCGACGGGCTCCAGCGTGTCCATCTGGAGAGGGGCAGAGGGGACGTGAGGACACCCCCGGGCATGGGGTGACACGTGAGGGCCCCATCCTGGGGGACACAGGCTCTAGCTGACCCAAGTTTGATGCTGCAAACCCTTCCTGTGGGTGCCTTCACCCCAAAAACCCTTCCCACGGGGAAAGGGTGCCCCAAATCCCTGATCCCAAACAGAACTCATTCTGGGGAGGGGTCTCAGGCTGTAGTTACCCCAATTTTGAAGGTGTTTTTGCTGCAGACCCTTCCTGTGGGTGCCTTCATCCCAAAATCCCTTCCCACGGGTGCCCCAAATCCCCCATCCCAAATGGAGACCCATCCTGGGGAGGGGGCTCACTCTGTAGTTGACCCAATTTTGAAGGTGTTTTTGCTGCAGACCCTTCCTGTGGTGCCTCACCCCAAAATCCCTTTCCCACGGGTGCCCCAAATCCCCCATCCCAAATGGAGACCCATCCTGGGGAGGGGGCTCACCTGAGTTGACCCAATTTTGAAGGTGTTTTTGCTGCAAACCCTTCATGTGGGTGCCCCTCATCCTACCCAAAACCTTTCCCTTGGGTGCCCCAAATCCCCCATCCCAAAGGCCCATCCGGGAGGGGCTCACATGCAGTTGACCCAAGTTTGATGCTGCAGACCCTTCATGTGGGTGCCTCCACCCCAAAATCCCTTCCCATGGGTGCCCCAAATCCCTGATCCCAAACAGACCCCATCTGGGAGGGGGCTCACTCTGTATTTGCCCCAATTTCGAAAGTGTTGATGCTGCAGACCCTTCCCTTGATGCCCCTCCTGCCTTCACCCCAAAATCCCTTCCCATGGGTGCCCCAAATCCCCCATCCCAAACGGCCCCGTTCTGGGGAGGGGGCTCACGCTGTAATTGGCGCAGACGGGGTTGAAGGCGTTGGTGCCGCACACGAACAGGAGGCTCTCGTTCCTCACCAGCAGCACCTTGACGAAATTTCGGCACTCTGCCTGCGCCAGGAGAGGGGACCGTCACCCCAAAACCCCCCTGGCCTCATCCCACCCCACCCAGACCCCCATCACTCTGAGGGGGAGGCGTTTACGGCAGCCGGGAATGGGATTTCTGCCCCCCGAATAATTAATTACCGACCCAATTAGCTGAGCAGCCGATAAATCAGAAACAACCGCTGGCGGGGAGCTGGGGGGTGACAGCGGAGAGGGGACAGGGTGGCCTTGTGGCTGTGACACGGAGGGTGCTCTGTCCCCACCGGGGGTCCCCATGGGGTGCGGACCCCCCCTGCCCGTACCTCGTGCTTCCCCTTCATCCGGCAGATGCTGATGTCGTGCTGGTTCGAGCGCCACGTCAGCTTCTGGAGAGGGGTACAAAAACCAGTGTGGGGATGGGGAGGAACCGACAGCACCCCCTGAGACCCTCTGGAGACCCCCAAAAAATCCTGAGACCCAACCCTGGACCCCAAAAAAACCTGAGATGCCGCAAAAAAAACTGAGAGCCCCCAAAACCCCCCTGAGACCCCGCAAAAAAAAACTCTGAGAGCCCCCAAAAAACCTCTGAGACCCCCAAAAGCCCTGAGACCTCCAAAAAACCCTGAGACCCAAAAAATCCCCGAGACCCCCCAAAAAAACCCTGAGACTCCTAAAACCCTGATCCCCAAAAAACCTGAGACCCCAAAAACCCTGACACTCACCCGGTGGTAGCGCATCTCAGCCGCCCCGCCGGGCTCCAGGCTGACCCGATAGACGTTGTCCCTGGGGAGGGGGACACGGGTGTCACCCCCACCCAGCGGGGATGTGACCCCCTCCCCCCCCAGCGAGGCATTTTGGGGGTGCAGATCCTCCCTCCACCCATCCCGGGAAGATTTGGGGCTCTGGGATGGACAATGGGCATCACCAGGGCAGTGACAGCGCCGATGGCACCCCCAAAATACCCCAGGGGAGATCTTGGGGTGTTCCCAGCGGGCAGCGGGATGTTCTCCAGCAATGAGGGGTGATGTGGGGTGCAGGTTTTGGGGTGCGGGGTGCAGACCTGTCCCCGATGAAGAGGGTCCGGTTGACCTTGAGGATGCGCTGGATGTTGAGGCGTTGGGTGCCCCCCACCTCTGGGCCCCCCGGGCGGGCGCTGCCGTGACCCACGAACACGGGGTAGTGCTTCACATCTGGGGGGGCGCGGGGGTCACCCTCAGTGTCCCCCACACCCAGCACCTCCCCAAAAAATCCCTTCCCGTGGGTGCCTTAACCCCAAAACCCCAAAACCCGGAAAACTCTCACATGGGTGCCTCCAAAAGTCACCCAAATCCCAGCCACACTCGCGGGTGGTCTCATCTTGGTTCCAAACCCCCTCCCGTGGGTGCCTTAACCCCAAAGCACCCCAAAGCACCCCAAAATCCCCAAATCCCTCCCATGGTGCCCCAAAAGTCACCCAAATCCCCAGCCCTGCCCACGGGTGGTCCCATCTTGGTTCCAAACCCCCTCCCATGGGTGCCCCCTCCCACCTTCACCCCAAATCACCCCAAAACCTCTCTCCGCGCCCCCCAGCGCAGCGCCCCGAGCCCCGGGTGGGCACTCACAGTCCGGGGGTGCCACGGCGATGGGGCCGGGCTCCTCGGGGAAGGTGCCCCTCGCCATCCTCTCGGCCGCCAGCAGCAGCAGCAGCGCCAGGGGGACGCGGGCTGGGGGTCCCATGGTGGCCCCCGCCCTGGGTGGGCACCTGCGGGCACGGATGGGGCTGGGAGGGGCAGATCCCACCTGGGCACCGCGACCCTCCGAGCCCGGAGCACCCCAAAAAACCCTCAGGGGGGCTCTGGGTGATGGTGGCGGGGCAAGGGGACACCGCAGGAGGTGGCCGAGGGGACCACGGGATGTGAGCGCGCCCCAGATGGGGCCGTGAGGGTGCTTTGTCACCGCTGGTGGCACGGGGGACACGGGGACATTAGGATGGACACCTGGACAGAGGGACACAGGGGACACGGGGACATGAGGATGGACACCTGGACAGAGGGACACGGGGACACGGGGACATGAGGATGGACACCTGGACACAGGGACACGGGGACACGGGGACAAGAGAGGCTCTTCCCCCTCTCCAAACGCCACCGGGGTGCACTGGAAAAGCCCCGGGGACACATTGGAGTGTCACAGCACCGCCACCCCGACAGCGCCAACGCCACCGTCCTGCCACCAGCGCACCCCCGCCCTGTCCCCGTCCCGGTCCCCCAGGGGCTGCGGCCGCGCTGGGTAATTAGCAGCCGGGCAGGGAATTAATTGATCATTAATTCCACGGGAGCGGGGAGCGATCGAAGCGGCGCCCTCCCCCCCTCGGGGACACTGCGCGGGTGACATTGTGCGGGGCCGGGGGTCGCCGTGCCAGCGCGGGGAATTGTCGCCAGCCCCTCTGCGGTGCCACCAGCCCCGGGTGACACCCGGAGCTGCCCCCACCCCCATCCCGGTCCCCTCCGCGGTGTCACAGCCCCCGGGGACATCTGACCCCGACCCCGCTGTGTCACAGCCCTCGGGCGGGGGGTGACCGCAGTGGGACCTGACCCTGGTGTCACAGCCCTTGGGGACAACTGACCCTGTCCCGGGGGTGTCACAACCTCTGGGATTGTCCCCGCAATCTCAGGGACATCCGAATCTGTCCCCGCAGTGCCACAGCTCCCAGTGACACCCAGTGTGTCCCCAACAAGCAGGAAATGAGAGCTCTTTCTGGCCGGTTTGTCACACAACACCCGAAAGCCACCAAATTTAACGTCCCCAAGCGCCGGAGGGAGCGGGGGGGACCCCAAAAAGCCACGAGGGGGAAGGGTTCAAGGTTTATCTGAGAATCCACCCCCGCCGGGTGGGGTTTGGGGACCCGGGGGTGGCCGTGTCGCTGCCTCGGGCTCCTGAGACACCGAGCGGGGGGTCCGGTGTCACCGTCCCCCATCCTGCGCGGTGACAGCGAGCGGGCGCGGGGTAACCGGAGCCTCCGGCGCCATAAATGCCAGCGATTGTGTGGGAAAAAGAAAAGAAAAGAAAAGGCGCGGGAAGAGGGGGGGGCACGGGCAGGAGGGGCGCGGCGGGAGGGGACACGGCAGAGGGCGGGGGGTGACAAACAGGGACCCATTCACAGCGGCGGCGGAGAGGAGGGGACGGTCACCGTGCGTGTCCCCAGGGTGGCTGTGGGGAAACTGAGGCACAGGGACGCGCCGGGAATTGGGGGAGGGTGGGGGTGGTCTCCAGCTTGGAAATGTCCCACACGGAGCGGGTGAACAGCCTCGGGCATGTCCCTTGTCGCTGTCGCTGACCCGTGCCTCAGTTTCCCCATCCCGGAGCACGCTCAGCCCTCACCACCCTGCACGCGGAAAGTTTTTTGGGGGGCGGGGGGAGTTCCTTGAGCTGTCCCACCCCCCTCCTCCGGCACGAAGAGGGGGCAGTCCCCCTTTTTTTTCCCCCTCTTGCTGCAATTCCCAGGGGGACTCCGAGCACACCGACCCCACAGAGCGGGGGTGTCCCTGCTATGGGGTCACTCTGTCCCCCTCCCCGTCCCTTCCCGGGGGGTGGGACCCCTTCCCCGCCGCATCTCCCCCTCTGCCCACCTGAGCCGCTCCGGCGCCTCCTCCGCTGGCCCAGTGTCACCACTGTCCCCTCCTGTCGCAGGGGGGGGGTCCCGGACGCGCGGCTCCCATAGCCGGGGGTGGGTCCCCCCCTCTCCGGGACGGCGCTGGGGGCTCCGGCGTCCCCAAAGCGGCTCAGCTGTCACCTCCCCCCTCCCGCGACCCCAGGGGAGGGGACCCGCGCCCCCCGCCCGCGCCAGGTGGGAAGGTAGGGCTGATGTCACCGTAACCGGAGCCACCAACCCCCCCCTCACCCCGGCAGCTGTCACCGCAGCCGGGGACACGGTTGGAGGGGAGGGGGGACACCCATGGGACCCCGCGAGCGGCACCGCGGCCACCCCAGGGGACAGCATGGGCACGGTGAGACCCCCCCGGGCACACAGAGCGGGGACAGGGGGACAGCAGGGTCACCCCCAAGCCTCAGAGTGTCCCCCATCCTCATAAACCCGTGAGAAAGGAAATGGGAAAGGGGGGGACGCGCTGGGAATGGAGGTGACACCGAGGAGGGGGGGGACATCGGGAAAGGGGGGCACAGAGCCGGAAATAGGGTCACAATGCCCCATTGAGGGGCACCACACGGTGCTACCCCCCCATTGTCACCGAGGGGTTTGGGTGTCACCATCAGTGCCATCCCTATTGCCACCGAGGGATTTAGGGGTCACACGGTGCCACCACCATTGCCACCGAGGGGTTTTGGGGTCCCCCCATTGCCACCGAGGGGTTTGGGGTCACACTGTGCCATTCCCATTGTCACCGAGGGGTTTTGGGGTCCCCCCATTGCCACCGAGGGGTTTGGGGGTCACCATCAGCGCTCCCCAACTGCCATGGGGACCCCCCCAATCCCAGCTGCCGCTGCCGCCGGGGCTGGGGGGCTCAGGCCCCCCCGGTTTCCGTTCCGGGGCCGGTTCAGATGGCAGAGCCAGGAAGCAGCTGTCCCCACGGCGGGGACGGAGCAAATGTCACCCCGGCCACCTGGCACCGCGCTGGCCTTGTCCCTGTCCCTGTCCCTGTCCCTGTCTCCTGCCGTGGGTCCCCCCCCTCCCCAAGCGGCATCTCCCGGGGCGGGGGGTGCAGGGGGCACCCCCAAAACTGCGGAGGCGCCAACAGGAGCGGGGAGCGCCAACCCCGGGGGGGTCCCCATGTGGGTGACAGGGCCGGGGGTGTCACCGGAGCGGCGGGAGGGGTGTCACCCAGCACCCACCGTTTACCTTGGCGCTTCCACGGCCCCGCCGGCGGCTCAAATGTCCCCCCGGGCCTCCCGCTCCGGTTACCGGCTCCGCTTACAGCTGCCGTTTATAGCCCCGCTCCTCGTCCCCTATCCCTTGTCCCTTGTCGCTGTCCCCTCCCCATCGCCCACCGCCCCCCGGGGTGGCCACACAGCCAGGACCGAGCCCCCCAGGACACCGCCGGCACCGGGGTCGGGCGCGGGGGTGACGGGGACCTCGCGGTCACCTTGGCCGGCTTTGTCACCCCCCCTGGGTGAGCCCTGGCCCTTTGTCACCCCCGGGTGACACCCGTGGGTGCCCCGACACGTCCCTTCCAGCAGGCGGGCGGTGCTGGTGGCCGGCCAGAGCCGCATGGTGATTTGCATATTAAATACGGCCTCATCTGCATATTAAGGACGGTTTCCTAGCGAGGAGGATCACGCGTCGCTCCGAAATAACGGAGGGGGGGGGGGGAGGACAGAGGGGGTGGCAGACGGGGCGCGGTGTCCCCCAAATTCACAGCCCTCGTCGCCTGTTGTCCCCAAAGCTGTGGCTGCCCCGTGGCCCCAAATTCACAGCTTTTGTCCCAAATTCCCGCTTTTGTCCCCTTGTCCCCTCCCCCCCCAGGATCCTCCACTTGTCCCTATGGATGCAACCCCGTCATGTCCCTCTTCTCCCCCAAAAACTGTCACCCCCTTGTCCCCAAAGGGGCACATCCCTGCCCCTCGTGTCCCTCTGAAACAGCTGCTCCCCCTGTCCCCCTTGTCCCCAAAGCCACACAGGTCCTCTTGTCCCCAAAAACACTCACCCCCGTTGTCCTGTGCCACCCCAGGGGCTGCGAGGGTCCCCTCGATGTCACCCTGCCACCCCTCTTTGTCACCTGCATGGCCCCAGGGCGGTGACAGGAGCAGATCCCAAGTCGCACTTTCTGGCCTCGTGCCTCAGTTTCCCTCCGGCGTGGGAAGAGGGAACCCCGAGATCCCGCCCTGAGCGTGGGCACCGCCCTGGGAGCGCCCCCAAAGCTGTGCCAGTCCCTGGTGCACCCCGGGGTGTCCCCTCCCCAGGGATCTGTGTCCCCACTGTCACCATGGAGCCCCCATCCTTACACAGCCCGTGTCCCCAGGGTGCCCGTGTCCCCCTAAACCTAATCCAGACCGTAAATCTAACCCAAAACCTGACCCTAACCCTAAGCCAAACCTTAATCCAAACCCTAAACCTAACCCTAATCCAAACCCAAACCCTAACTCAAACCCTAATCCAAAACCAACCCAAACCAAAACCCAAACCAAAACCCAAACCAAAACCCAAACCAAAACCCAAACCCAAACCCTAACCCCAATCCTAACCCAGCCCTAACCCTAACCCTAACCCTAACACTAACCCTAACCCTAAACCAAACCCAAACCCAGCCCTAACCCCGTGGGATCCCTGTCCCCGAGCAGGCAGAGGGACACCAGCTCCCGGTGCAATCCCACAGGAGACCCTACAATAACAACCCCGAGTGTTTACATCCGGCTCCAGGCGCGAACCCTACAATTACATCCCAGGACACGGTGCCCTGTCATTCCCAGGATGGGAGGCTGCCGGACACACCCACACCACCCACGGACACCCCAAATCCACCCCAGAAACATCCCAAAACACCCCAATCCTCAGAGAGCAGCCCTACAACAACATCCCACCCATCACACAGAGAGTCCGACACCCACACCCACCCACGAACCCCAAATCCACCCCAAAACATCCCAAAACACCCCAATCCTCAGAGAGCAGCCCTACAACAACATGCTACCAATACCAGAGCCGGAGGAGGCTGCCGGACACACCCACACCACCCACGGACACCCCAAAACCACCCCAAAATACCCCTAAAACACCCCAAAACACCCCAAAAACCCTCCAAAACACCCCAATCCTCAGAGAGCAGCCCTACAACAATGTCCTACTAATCCCAGAGCCGGAGGAGGCTGCGGGAGGTTCAGCCCCACAACCGGGTCAGTTTTTCAGCCCTAATAAATTTGGGTTGTTGGTTTTGGGGGATTTATTGACATTCGGATCCCCCTCCCCCGTTTTTCGGGTCGGGAAAACGGGGCTGCTCCACGCTCCGAGCCCAGAACCGGCACTTCCCGTTCACATCCCGACGCTTCAAACTCTTATTTGTAATTAAATAAAATTAAATATTCAATGGGGAGAGGGGCTGGAGGGTGGCAGGTCAGCTCAGCGTCACCGCGATGTCACCATCCCGCTGTCGCCAAGGCGATGGTGGCCCTGCAGGTGGCACCGAGGTTGGCCTGATGGGAACACCGGGGTATGGGGACAGCGGAGGGGACAGAGCCCCGGCCACCCCCAAAATCTGGCGCAGAGGGTGACAAGTGTGACAAAGTGTGGGTGACAGCACGTGAGAGTGTGCCCTGCGGCCTCTGCCCATCCTCCTCCTCTTCCTCCTCCTCCTTTTCCTCCTTCTCCTCCCCAGCTCCGCTCTGCTCTGTCCCCGTGCTGGAAGTGTCCCCTGTCGCCGTTGGGGTGACACTGAGTGGGGTGACATCCAACACCCCCCCCCCGGGAGCTGTGGGGTGCACGGAGCCGGGATGGGTGCGGGGACTGCCGGGGGACAGCGTGGGATGAGCGGGGGGGATGGGCAGATGGAGTATGGGATGTGGGATGTGGGATGTGGGATGTGGGATGTGGATGTGGTGTGGAGTGGGATGGGGCTGGGATGGGGTGGGGGAGGGAATGGTATATGGGTGGAGGAGGGTTGTGGGGTGGAGGAGGGGTTGTGGAATGGAGGATGGGTGTGGGATGGAGTGGGGGATGCAAGATAGGTGTGGGATGGGGATGCAGGAAGATTATGGGATGCAGGTGGTTATATGGGATGCAGGATGGGATGCAGGCCAGGTTATGGGATGCAGGATGGGATGCAGGCTGGGTATGGGATGAGGATGGGTGGGTGCGGATGGATGCAGTGGTTATGATGCAGGGGGATGCAGGCAGTTGGGTATCGAGGTATGGGATGCAGTGAGTTGGGATTCAGGCTGTGGGATGCAGGATGGGCTATGGGATGCAGATGGGATGCAGGATGGATTATGGGATGCAGGATGGATAGTGGATGCAGGCCGGGTTATGGGATGCCGGCCGGGCTCTGGGATGCAGGATGGGCTATGGGATGCAGAATGGGATGCAGGATGGATTATGGGATGCAGGCCGGGTTATGGGATGCTGAACGGGCTGTGGGATGCAGGCTGGGATGCAGGATGGATTATGGGATGCTGGCCTGGCTGTGGGATGCAGGCTGGTTTATGGGATGCAGGCTGGGATGTAGGTTGGGTTATGGGATGCAGTCTGGGATGCAGGATGGATTATGGGATGCAGGCCGGGTTATGGGATGCCGGCCGGGCTCTGGGATGCCAGCGGCGCTCCGAACAAAGGGCCATTGTTCCCGGCGCCGCCTCCGCGCTGCCGCCGCGCCGGAAGGTCCGAGCGGCCTCACCGCCCTCGGAGCTGCTCCTTGTTCTGGCGGCGCAGCCCGCGACACCCACCGGGCCACCACTGCCACCGCTGCTGTCACTGTCACCGCCACCGCCACCGCCACCGCCACCGCCACCGCCGGCGCAGCTTCTCAGCGCCCTCATGGCACCGCGGTGTCCCTGTCCCCTGCCAGGTGTGCCAGGTGCCATTGTGCACAGAGCGTCACGTGTGTGTCACCGTGTGTCATACGTGTGCGTACAGCAGGTGTCACACGTGTCACCGCGTGTCTGCGTGTGTCACATGTGTGTGCGCAGGTGTCGGCGCGCACGGCGGGTGCCTGGAGTGTCACATGTCACTCTGTGTGTGCCCGTGCGTGTGCAGGGGGCTGGCAGAAGGCAGCGGGTGACACACATGTGCGGGAATGTGGGCACCAGCTGGCACCGGCGTGTGGGCACCGGGTGTCACCCGTGTGTCTGTGTATGGGATGTCACATGTGTGCAGGTGTGAATGGGTGTCACATGTGTGTGTATGGAGTGTCACATGTGTTCAGGTGTGAATGGGGTGTCACACGTGTTTATCTGTGATGGGGTGTCACACATGTTCAGGTGTGAATGGGATGTCACACGTGTGTGCATGGGATGTTACATGTGTGTGCATGGGATGTTACATGTGTGTGCATGGGATATCACACATGTTCAGGTGTGCATGGGATGTCACCTGTGTGTGCATGGGACATCACACATGTTCAGGTGTCTGTGCATGGGCTGTCACACGTGTGCAGGTGTCTGTCACACGTGTCAGGCGTGTGCTGGCACACGCGTGCCCAGGGCTGGCACGAGGGCCGGAGCGCGGCAGGGCCGGGATATTTCGGGATGGATCCCGTTTTCTCCCCCCTCCCAAACCCCCACCCTGACATTCCCAATTTCCCGGCGCTTCCTCTCAGCGCTCCTGGCGGGAGGTGACCGATGTGGCACTGAGAAAAGCCCCGATTTTTCCCCATCCCACCCAGGACCCGTCCCTCGGGTGACTTTGCCACCTCCTCCTCGTCCCATCCCACCCTCCTCCATCACCCCGGGCTTGTCCTTGGCGCTGCCACCATCCCGCCCTGCTCCCTGCTCCGTGCCTCAGTTTCCCACCGGCTCCTCCCGCCCGTTCCCGCTGCCCTCACGGTCCCTCCCGCATCCGCCGCTGCCCCGAGGCCACCGTGTCCCCCCTCGCCGTGTCCCCCCCGGATCCCCCCGGCGCCAAACGCGGCGCGGAGCTCGGCCCAGGCGCTGCCGGGTTTGATGGGATTATCCCGGCGGGCGGGATTACACGGGCAAGAGTGAGGATTAGCCACGGCGCATCGGCACGACACTGCCACCGCCACCGCCAGAGCCACCGCCAGCGCCACCGCCGCGCCACCAGCGGCCAAACTGGGCTCAACTGGGCTGAACTGGGAGCAACTGGAGCCCAGGTGTGCCGCCCAGCCCGAGCGCCGGGCTGCCCCGGGAGCGGTGGCATCACCAGCCTGTGTTTAATTAACCGGCTGCTGGGAACCGCCACAAAGAGACGAGAGGGATCTCTTTATCCCCCTCTATTTTATTTTTTTTTTTTATTTTTTTTTCTTTAATTTGACAAAATTGTAATTAAATAGGGAGTAAAATCCCGTTAGCACACGGCGGCCCCTCTGGGATCTCCTCTGTGCCAGCTCGCTGCTCTTCCTCTCCCTCCCTCTCCACCGAGTGAACCCAACGCCTCATCTCCCCTTCTGAGGATGCCACCAAAGCCTGGAGGACCCTGGGGACCGGCTGGATGTCCCCAAGGCCATCGTGTCCCATTAACCATGGGGCCAGCAGCGTTCTCTGAGCGCCAGGCTCCATCTCCACCTGGCACCATCAGCAGAGCCCACCCGAGCCGCCGGTACCGATCCGCTGCCGGTGCCAACAGGTTCGGCCGGCACCGCTCCCGCTCTCCTCCGCTGCCGTTTGTGCCACCGAAACGCGTCGGACGCCACCACAGCGGCACCGCGGGGACACCGTGCGGGTCCCACCAGTGGAAAAGCCGCCCCTGGACAGCGCCATGTCCGAAAGAGGCCGGACAACACCTCCGCCACGGTCCGGAGGTGCGGGAGATGCTCCAAGGGCCCGGCGCGGCTCAGCCCGCTGAAAAATTCAATCGCATCCAAACTGGCAGGTTTAATTAAAAATATTCCAGCTTGTCTGGGGATACAAACCGCATCCGGCACTGCAGCAGGGATCTGCATCCAGCTCCAGGGCCTGGCCAGCAGGGCCTCTCGGCCCCGGCATCGCGCTGGTTTAACTGGGAGCCAAAGCGTGGCCGGGGCTGAGGGGACAGGGACACCCGGCTCGGTGTCACCGTCCTGTCCCGTGAATTTGGGGTTCCTGGTGGGGTTTGAAGGGAAGCAGAGGCAGCAGAAGATTGGTGTGGGGGAGCACGAGGGGTCCCTGCAGCCCCCTCATGAGAAGGGACAGCTCTGTCATGGGGAGCACATGCGTGTTCACACGTGTACTCGCGTGTGGGGTCAGCGGGCTGAGCTGGGCGAGCTCCTTTTTTTTATGGGAAGGGCACCGCAAACACCTGGGGGGCTCCTGGGAGGGGGGCGAGCCGTGTCCCCCCACCCCGACACACGGGTGACATCGATGGGGACCTCAGAGCCGCTCCCGCTCCCCCCGGGGCCACCTCCTGCACCCCCTGCACGAAACCTCCCCAGCGCGGCCACGTGCCCCGGTGACAGCGGTGACCCAATTCCCGTGTCACCCCGGGGACGCCGCCAGAGGGGCTTTGGAGCCGCGCTGGGCACCCCGAGACCCGCGGGGATGGGACCCCAGCACCCAGCGGTGACCGCGACCCCCTCCGTGGGGTGTGACAGGGGGGGACACATCGCCCTGCCAGGACCTGGCCCCCCAGGACAGACCCCGAGCCGGTCAGAGCGGCCCTCGGAGGCGTTTTGTGGGTGACACTGCGGGGGGGACACTCAGAGGGGTCCCCCTAAATCAATGTCACCCCTTCCCCGTGACGGGTCTGTGGGACAGGGGACACAGCTGTCCCCTTGTCCCCCCTCCCGGTGCATCCCTGGAGCAGAGTCCGGCCCTGCTGGACTGAGGGGGACACGGGGGGGACACGGTGGTGCCACCATCACCCCCACCCCTCCCCGGCAAACAGAGCCCGAGGGGGGGTCACTCGCCACTTCGGCAGGTGGTCCGACCCCCCCCCCCCCCGCAGCACCCCAAGGTAGGGGGAAGGATTGGGGGTCCCCTCTGCACCCCCCCACAGCTCACGACCCGCTTTGGCAGAGGGAAACTGAGCACGCAGGAAGCAGAGCTCACCCAAGGTCACCCCGTGCCGATGGCACAGCCCCGTGGGCATCGCCCCCCCACCGCTCTAATGTGGGGCGCTGCGCCCCCCCAAAACCCCGGTGCAGCCCCCCACTCCCCTCTGCCCCATGGAGGGGGGGTTGGGGGCTTTGGGGTACCCCAGCCCCCCCGAGTGCTCTGGGATGTGGCACGATAGGGTTTGGGGGGGTTCTCTGGGGTCTGGGGGAGCTCAGGGGAGGTGACAGGGGAGGATTCGAGTCAGGCAAAACACCCCAAAACCCCAACCCGTGTTGTTTTATGGCCCCCCCTCGCCAAATCCTCCGCCGGCGCCGGGGTGCTGAGCCCCCCAAAAAGGGGACAGAGCCCCCCCCGGCCCTGCCCTGACTCCGGGGGTTCAGCCCCTCCAAAAAAAAGCACGGCGGGTCCCCCACTTCTACCGAGTGCCCCCCACCCTTATTCCACCAAGTTACAGCCCCAAGGCAGAGCCGGGCACCCCCGGCTTTTTGGGGCGGGATTAATTGAGGGGGGGGCACAACCACTAAAACCCCCCAGGCTGACCTCCCCGCTCCCCGATGCCCTTTTGGGGGCTGCGTTGTCCGACCCCCCCCCATTTCAGTCTCTCACCCCCCGCCCAGCAGAGTCTGCACGGGTGGGGACAGAGCGGCCCCTCCTTTTCTAAACCCCCCCCCAAAAAAAAAACCAACAACCCTGGCTGCTTCCCAAAGAACAGGGAGGCAAAACGGAGCCCGACGAGCAGAGACACCCCCCATCCCCATCCCCATCCCCATCCTATCCTCATTCCATCTCCATCTCCCCGCTCGGGCGGGGGGCTCCGTATCCCGCGCCCATCGCCGCGTCCCGGGGGGAGGGTCGGGTCCGGCCGGGGGCTGAGGGGTGCGATGGGGCGTGGGGGGGATGGGAGGTGGGACTGGGTGCTGGGTGGAGGGATGGGGGGCTCGAGGTGGCGGGCTGTCGGGGTGTCGGATGGGATCGGGGTGCGGGATCGGGGTGCTTGGGGAGCGGATGAGGTGCGGCCGGGTGCTGCGGGTGGGGCACGAGGTTGCGGGATCAGTGCGGGGAGGGTCTCCGGGTGCCGGTTGGCTGGGGTGCGGGGTGAGGGTGCCGGGAGGCTCGCGGGTGCCGGGTGGGGGGGTGCGGGATGAGGTGCGGAGGGGTTGCGAAAGGGGCTGGGGGTGCAGAATTGGGTGCGGGTGGGACCCCGCGAGTGGCGGGGTGGGGATGGCGATGCGGGATGGAGGTGCTGGGGAGGGGGGGGTGCAGGGGGCTCGGGGTGCGTACAGGGGCCAGAGGGGTGCGGTTGGGTTGGGGGGCGCGGGGGGGCCCTCCACCGTGACCTTCAAGGTTCGCCGCCCGCTAACAAAAGCGCCGCTTCCCATGCAGCAGCGGCGGCAGCGGGAGGGGGAGGGCTGGGGGGGGGGGGGGGGGAGCCCCCCCTTTCTCCATCCCCCCACCCCAGGAGGCAGCGGATGGAGAAGGACCGGGATAAACCGGGACGGGACCGCATCGGGATGGGGGCGTGCGGAAGGGGGGGACCGGCGCGCTCTTACCTCGCCGTCCGGGGGGTTCGGGGGGCTCGGCACCGCGCACCTGCGCCCACCGACAGCGGCGGCCGCCCCCGTCGGCTCCGCTCGCCGCCGCCGGGAGCCGGTACCGGGGCGGGCGGGGCGGGGCCGCGGGGCGGGGGGCGGGGGGGGGCCGGGCCGGGCCCGCCCGGTGGCTGCGGCGGCACCGGGGCCGCTCGGAGCAGCGCGATGGAGGAGCGCCCGCCGCCGCGCTCCCGGAGCGGCTGCGCCCCCGCCCTGCCCCCGCCGGGAGGGGCTCGGCCCGGCCCGGCCCGCCCCCGCCCCCGGCGGGGAGGGGGGGCGCGGGGGGACGGCCCGCCTGCCTCGGCCCCCCGGCAAGGGGCACCGCCCCCCGCATCCGGGCACCGGCCCCCCGGTGTCTTCTCTCAGTTCCCCCCATCCCGGCTCGATCCGGTTGATCCCCCCATATCTGCCCTGTGTTCCCCCAATCCTTGGCACCAAGAGCGGTTCAGACCGAACCCCCCCTTCCCTCCCATCCTCTGCCTCCGTTTCCCCCACCCCGGGCACCCAGAGGGGCTGAGACGGACCCCTTCCACCCCTTGCCTCAGTTTCCCGAATTTCCCATCCCGGTGACGTTCTGGGACCCCATTCCCTCACCCCGAAGTTGATCCGCTTCTATCGCTGCTCAGTACGTCCCTGTCCCCAAACGGAGCCCCTTCCCTCAGTGCGAGCCCCCCAGCCCCTGCCTCAGTTTCCCCTCGCACCCACGGGTGCTGCCCACCCACACCTGCCCACCTCGGGGTGCAGAGGACGCCAGGATGGGCACCGAGGGTGGCACCCGGCGGTCTGGGGGTGACACACAGGGTGCGGGCCCAGCACCGCTTTACTTCGGCCTCTTCGCTGCTTCGCCCCGGTTTTTTTAGGCTGAGAAACCCCAAATCCGGGTAAAACCCTGTCCGGGGGTCACGGGCGCACCGAGCTGTGCCCAGGGCTCAGCCCGCCCCATGTGATTCACCTCTTCCTGCATCCCTCCGGTCCCTCCAGGTTCCCAGGGCACGGAAAGGACGCCACCCCCGGCCGGGGGGGACACTGACGGAAGAGGGGGGTCTCCAGGGGAAGGAAACCACGGCCATGACTCAGCGCCTGAATCACGGTCCCCAGGGGGACAGCGAAGGGACATCGCCAGCCCCTTGACCTGTTCGCACAGCCCCGGCCCTGCGCTGGCCCCGCTCGGGTTCATTACGGCTAATTAATCAACGCTCCTCGGAATGAATTCCTCCACTATTCCTGCGAGCGCCTTTTTGCTGAACATCAGCACCATCCTGGGGCACCCCGATATCCCACGGCACCCCAGGGCACCGTAATATCCCATGACACCCTAATACCCCTTGGCACCCCGACACCCCAGGGCCGTGGCGGTCCCAGGGCTCCTCCCGTGCAGGAATTTTTGGCTGGCAGTTCGGAAAACAGCGGCCCTGGGAGGGCTCTTCCCACCCGCAGCCTTCAGATCGGGATTTATTCCCGGATTTGGGGATTTTTGTGACCTTTAAGGGAATAGCGCGAGCCTATAGCAGAGGAATCGACGGGCCCGGGTGAATCCGCAGTCACCGGTGCCGTGAGCGGGGCCGGTCTGAGCTGCGGTGGGATTGGGGGGATATCGGGGTGTGTCCGCCCCCTCCCCCGTGTGCCCCGCCGGTCTTGTGCATCCCGAGCATGCGGGGCGGGGGCCGCGACCTCCGGGCTGTCCCGGCACGCCTCGGCTCGGCACGAAACCCCAGTGACACCCCCCGGCCCCCCCGCGCCCTGCTGGGGCCCGGAAAGGGGTTTTGGGGAGCGGGCCTTCGCAGCACCCCGGCGGACCCCCACCCACCGACCATGGAGGGGGCACCCTGGGGAGGGGGTGGGGCAGGGGCTCAGTCCTGGGGGTCTGGCGCAGCAGCCCCGTCCTCCCTGGCTGAGCACCCCGGATCGGGAGCCATCGACATCCCCTTCCCTCTGGGTGTGGGGTGTAGCACACGTGTGTGTGTGAGTTTGCACCCATATCACAGTGTGTCCATCTGTGTGTGTGTCCATCCACATGTGTGTGTCCGTGTGTGTGTGTGGCTGTGAGCACACGTGTGTGTGTGAGTTTGCACCCATATACACATGTGTGTCCATCTGTGTGTGTGTCCATCCATGTGTGTGTCTGTGTGTGTACGTTCACTAGCATCACATGTGTGTTCGTGTGTGTGGTGGGCTGTGAGCACACGTGTGTGCATGAGTTTGCGCCCATACACATGTGTGTCTATCCACGTGTGTGTCCATACATGTGTTGTCCATCCATGTGTGGTGTGTCCATCCAATGTGTGCTGCTGTAACCTTGTGTGTGCCATCAATGTGTGCCATACACCTATACGTGTGTGTCCATCCATGTGTGTGTCCATCCACATGTGTGTGTGCATGTGTGTGTCCATCCACGTGTGTGTGTCCATCTGTGTGTGTGTGGCTGTGAGCACGTTTGTGCATGAGTTTGCACCCATATACACGTGTGTCCATACATGTGTATGTCCATGTGTGTGTCTGCGGTTCATCCGTGTGTGTGTCCATCTGTGTGTCCATCCACATGTGTGCCCATACACGCATGATAATCCTTGTGTGTGTCCATCCACATGTGTGTGTCCATCTGTGTGTGTGCATGAGTTCGCACCCATACACGTGTGTGTCCATCCATGTATGTGTCCATCTGTGTGTGTCCATCTGTGTGTCCCTCCATGTGCATGTCCACCCATGTGTGTGTCCATCCCTGTGTCCATCCGTGCGTGTCCATCCATGTATGTGCCCATACATGTGTGTCAATCCATGTGCGTGTCCACCCCCCGTGTCCATCCCCGTGTCCACCCACATCTGCCCCTCTCCCAGCTGCAGCACACTCATCTGTTTGCACACTTCTTTGCACACTCATCTGTTCGCACACTTCTCTATTTGCACACGTGGCATCTGTCTGCACACTCATCTGTCTGCACACTCATCTGTCTGCCCACTCATCTGTCTGCACACTCATCGGTCTGCACACTCATCTTCTGCACACTCATCTGTTCACGCGCGTGTCCCCGCGTTCCGGTCCATCCGGGGGTTCTCCCCCCTCTCCGCCCCGCCGCAGCCCCCGGACCCCTCCTGTCCGGCACCTGCCGCTTGTCCCCCGGCGGGGCCGGCCCTTCCCGGCACGCGGGCGCTCGGGGAGGAAGAGTGGTAATTAACTTAATTTGCACATGCAAATCATCCGCAGTTGGAATCTGTTAATTTTATAATTTGATGTTTAATGTACATATCTGCTGTGTTTTCCCAGGCAGAAACCCAACATTTTCTGGGTGCTAATGACGGGGGCCGTGCCCCGGGGTGGGGGACAGGGACAGGGACCCCCACCCTGGGTGTGCAGATGCTGGTGAAGCACCGGGAACCGGGAATGGGTGCGCCCGTCCTGGTGAGGCCGGTGTACGCTTGGGACAGCCCCAAAAATGACAGAATTTGCCCCATTCTGGAGGCGGCGTGGTTCCTTCCCCACCCCTCCCGCCCAGGAAGTGTTTTGGGTGGTGGTGACGAGCCGAGACCTGGCGGTTCCTGTCACCTAAGAGGGATGTGGCGGCCACCGGGGCGTCCCCACCCTGATGGCGTTGGTGGCAGCACGCAGCGCCAGCCATCTGCACCCCAAAATGCAGGATATGGGGTCACGGTGTCGTCATCCCCTTCCCGATGTGTCCCCGTGAGCTCTGCTGCCTCATCCCCATCCCCACGGTTCTGCCTGAGAATGGGGAGGGCACAAAAAATGGGGCTGTGCCCAGGCTGATATCGCCCTAAATATCGCCCTGAGGCTGAGCGTGCCCCAAATATTGCCCTGAGGCTGAGCAGTGCCCCAAATATCGCCCCGAGGCCGAGCGTGCCCCCAAGGCTGGGCATCGCTTCAGGGCTGAGCATCACCCCGAGGTCGAGCATCCCCCCAGGGCCAAATCCTGCCCTAAGGATGAGCATCACCCCGGGGCTGAGCATCCCTCCGGGGCTGAGCATCACCCCGAGCTCAGGCATCCCCCCAAATACTGCCCTGAGGCTGAGCAGCGCCCCAAACATCGCCCCGAGGCTGAGCAGCACCCAGGGTTTAGCATCACCCCGAGTTCAGCGTCTCCTCCAAGTCGAGCATCACTCCCCGCCTGAGCAGCACCCCGGTCCCGATCAGCCCCCCAAAGCAACCCACCCCACAAAACCACCCCCCCCCCCAAAAAAAGCCACTCATCCCCAGAGCGAGCTCTCGTGCCCGCCCGCTCCGGCCCGGTCCCTGTTTATCTGCAGGACCAGCTGGGGCTTTGCATGTGCCGGATTTGTGGGTTCCCTTTGAAGCTGCGGCTGCCGCCGGCCCCGCGCCTCTGCCTCGGCGGAGATAACGCGGTTCCCCGCGGCCCGGAGCTCGGCAGGACGCGGTCACCGCTCCTTCCCGGGGCTGGATCCGCCCGGGAGCTCCCGCAGCCCCCGGCGAGGCAGGGAGCAACCCTTGGGGAGCAGGGGAGGGCGATGCCACCTTTCTAATGAAAACTAATTGCCATTAATCCCGTCTCATTGTTTACTCGGGGCTGATTTAAGCACATTTCAGGCAAGACTGAGCAGTTGAACATTTCTAATGTATTTTTCTTTCTGCTTTAATGACCTTGTTCCTGCCACCCCGCTGCCATCTCCCTGCTCCGGGAGGCGACTGGTGACTTCATCGAGTTCATCCGGAGGGAGAAGGACCCTCCGTGGCTGCTCTGGGGGTGGTTGGGGACAAACCGAGCTCCCCAAACCCCACGGGGATCCAGCTGGGCCCGGCGCCGGCTGGGACAGCCCTTTGTCCCCATCAGTGTCACCTTCACCGGCCTCTCCCGTCCCCAGATGTGCCCCGAGGCCGAATCCAGCTGTTCCCCTCGGGGCCGCTCTCCCCAGGATCCCACGGCTCTGCCATCCAGATGTGCCCCCCGTGACCCCATTCCAGCTGTTCCCGCTGCCACCCCGGGGCCATTCACACAGCTGTTGTCCCCGTGTTCCCAACCCAGCTGTTCCCCCATCCAGATGTGCTCCCAACAGCCCGGTCTGTCCCATCCCAGCTGTTCCCCCCCAGCCCACGCCAAAATCCCCCTCACCCCATCCCACCCCATTCCCCCTCAAGCTCCCACAGAGCCGGGGTTATTTTTATCCTCCTTTCAGCTCTCTCTGCTCCGGTTCCATCCGGAGTCGGTGACTTTCACAACCTCCTTCATTCCAGCCCCAGACTTTCGGTCTCTCCTCTGGCAACGACCAATGCGGGGTCGAGGGATCCGAAGCCAGAGTGCCGTGCCATGCCAGGAGGGTTCCACTGAAGAGGTGCCGTGCCCAAATGATGAGAGGGGTTTTGCCACATGGAAGAGGTGCCCGTAGCCCCAAATCCCACAGGAGAGGGACTTTTCCCACAGAGGTGCCCATGGCCCTAAATCCCACATGAGGGACTTTGCCCACAGAGGTACCCATGTGGCCCCAAATCCCAGATGAGAGAGGATTTTACCACACGGAAGAGCTGCCCCCATCCCTGCTCCCTCCTCAACTTTCCCGCTTTCTCCTCACGAGGATAAAATCCTCAAGATTTCCGTGTCCTACCGAGGGGGAGGAGCAAAGAAAAGGTTTTTGGGTGGGCAGGATTTCCCCTCCATGGTGTGGCGATGTCGATGCCTCCTGTCCCCCAAACTTCACATCCCCCCAATGGACTTTTCCCTGAACCCCCTCCCTCTCACCCCGTGCCTCAGTTTCCCCAAGCACCAACAGACCCCTCCCAACCCAACCCCCACCCAGACCCCCAAACCGGCCTTGCCAGACCCCCGAGCCCCCCATGTGGATCCCCCCAGGCAGAGCGGCTCTTCCGGGGACATCCGGGGGCCGGCTCCTGGCTTGGGGCCCGGCAACGATTGTGATTTTCCCCTCAAGCGTGGCTAACGCCGGCCCCTCAGCCCAAGCCAAAGCATTTTTCGCCCCCCGGGGTAGCTCCGGCAACACCCGCTGCAGAGACAAACCTGGGGATGGGGGATCCCCTCCCACAGCCAGCAAAGGATGGCGAGGATTTCCCCCAAAATAATGGCCCATTTTGCCCCCTCCATCAGTTATTTTCCAGCTTTCAGCCCAGTCTTGAAGCTCTGATGTTGTTTCTCCAAGAGGATAAATGCCCAGGAACTGGGGTTCTGTTCCTCAAAATAAAAAAATTCATTAATTCAAGGACAATCAGAGTCGAAAAAGCGGCTTTTAAAAAAAAAAAATCTCTTTATTTATGCCATTATTACAGCCACAGAGTGAAAATGATGCGCTCCTGGCTTTGAAGTAGAGCAAACAAACGCCGAAATGGTTAAAAAACCCCAATTAAATGGTGAAAATCGTGCCCTTCCTCCCTGCCTAAGGACTGGAGTTAAGGTCAGCTCTTTCCTTCCTTAATCTGCGATTTTTTATCTGGATAGCAATTTTCCCCGGGCTGCCAGCCGGTTGGTAAACGGCCTCTTTTGTCTTTAGCCCTTCCTTTCTCCTCGGGAAAATGGAATCGATTTTTCTTTTTTTTTTTTTTTTTTTTTTTTCGGCCTTATTTATTTATACCGGTGCCCACGCCGTGAGCCGGCGATGCTCCCGCCGCATCCCGGGGATGCTCCCGCTCTGGGTACCGCGGGGCCGGGTGCTTTGGGCACCGGCCCGTGCCTTGTTGAACGTCCCCGTCTGTCACCGCGAGTGCCCGGGACACGATCCAGAGAGCGGTTTGTGGCGGTGAAGTGCCAAGCCGGCACGCCGCGGGCGCCTGGCAGGCGCGCCGAGGGTTCACCGGCGTTTCCCATGGCCCGACACGTCCCCACCCCTGTCCCGTTTGTCCCCAAAGAGGATTTTGTGCTTCCTGAGATCGTGCAGCTCTTCCCGGGGAAGCCTCCGGCCTCGGCGAGCTTGGGCTTTGCTCCAATCGATGCTGCAGCCGCTCTTAACACCTCGCAGGGATCGATGGACAAGGCAGGGAATTGCCCGCACCGAGGGACCTGGATAATCCCCCTGGCAGGGCTCTGCCTGCAGCGCTCACCTTAACCCTGCCCGTGCCGGGGTGGCCAGCGGGCCCTCGGGCAGTGCCACCCGCCTGGTGCCCGTCACCGCGGCCTCTGGTCACCACCGGCCCCAGGGTGGAAACAGCCACTGAGAAAACACCAAAATCCACCCAAAATCTCCCCCAAACTGGGGGATCTGCTGGGGGCACTGGGGTCATTTCCCTGACCGGGGGGACACCACTGCCCGTTTCTGGGTTTCCCCTTCCCAGATTCTTTCCAGATGTCTTGCCCTGCCCTTTTCCAGATCCTTTTCCAGATCCTTTTCCAGATCCTTTTCCAGATGCCCTGCCAGATCCTTTCCCACATAATTTTCCAGATTATTTCCCAGATCCTTTCCCAGATTCTTTCCCAGATGCCCTGCCAGATCCTTTTCCAAATCCTTTCCCAGATCCTTTTCCAGACCCTTTCCCAGATCCTTTCCCAGATGCCCTGCCAGATCCCCACGCTCCGTTTCCCCAGAGCAATTTAATCACTAAAAGGCAATTTGACACCTTAAAATTCCCACTCTGCGAGCGGGTGCTGGGCTGCCCACGCTCCCGCGGGCTCCCGGGTGGGTGCGTGTCCTCAGCGGGCTCCGGGGCGCTGGGAATGGTTTTATCCCGCCCTGTCCGTGGGGCTGGAGCAGCGGAGCATCCTTGAGCGGGGGAAGGAGCCAGCCCAGGCGGTGGCAGAGCCCTGCAGAGCCCTGTCACAGCTCAGCACACGCATGAGATCATCGCAGGGGGAGTGCGGGTCCCCGAGGGGTGACACGGCCAGGGCTGCTGGGGACAGCGATATCCCAGCGAGGAGCTGGATCCCATCCTGGGGAATCGGCTTTCGAGGAAAAGCGATGTGGGGAGAGAGGGAAGAGGAGGCTGGAAAAGCTCCAAGATCAGCGGCACTGATACGAAACCATAAATTATCCTCCGGCTGTGCCGGCTGCGGGGACGCGCAGCCCCTGGGAGAGCCGGGGAAGCGGCACCGCCGGCATCGACCCCCGGCCCCCTCCGCCGCGGCTGAGCCGCTGCCATCGTTAGCGGGAGCTGCGATTTCTCATCAATCCAAAGCGGCTAATTAACAGGCGCCGCGGCCGGGGCTGCTCCCCGCATCCATCACGGCACGCGGCCCCGCATCCGTCACGGCCCCGCCGCCGCCGGGGTTGGTGCCCGCCGTAAATCACCGGTACCGGGGCTCTGCGCCAGAGCTCCGGGCCGGCGGGAGGGGTCCCTCGGCGGGGCACAAACCCCACCCCGCTTTCGGCGGCTGGAGAGAACCCCTGCAGCTCCGGGATGCGCCGTTTGGGTCCGGGGATGGCTCCGGTTGCCTTCATCCCCCTCCGGCGAGCGTTAACCAGCTCAGCTTCCCGGCATCCCCGCGATCTAATTACACCGAAGATGAAGCAGGGAACGATACCTCGCCGTTAATTAATAACTCGTCACGGCTCAGAGCAGGCGGAGAGCATGAACGCCGGGTGCTGGTGGATCAGGGCGCCCAGATTTGGGGTGCAGGGGAGGGGGGGACAGGCACCCTCAGAGCCGGAACGGGAGCGAGGAGCTGAAAAACGACATTTAAATAATAAATCCCAGCTATTAAGAGAGGCTGTACCTGGGAGCGCCGGGCAGCGCCGGCGGCCAGCGGGGTAATTAGACCGCGGCTGAAATGATGAAAAGATATCTGCAGGCTTTGAGGCCGAGGCTTTGAAGCTGTAAATCCTGTGAAGGCAGCATCCCCGCACGCACCCGCCGGGAGATATTTACCCGGGACCTGCTTCCCAACACGATTGCACAGTGGCATGTGGCAGAGAAGAAGAGGAAAAAAAAAAAATCCCCGCCACGGGAAGATGATGAGCCCCGAGGGATATTCCTGGGTACCCCAAATGCTGTGAGCTGGGGAGGGGTAACCCCAGCACAGGGGGGCACTGGTGGCTCAGCCGGAGGTTCTCCCAGTGCTGCAATGGTCTGTGCTGGGAATGCCAAAGCCTCATCCTGGGGGGGTGTTGGAGCTTCTGGGGTGAAGGGAAAGGTCTTGGGGGGGCGGATGAGCTCGACAAGGGGGGCAACAGCACCAAGGGAGGGTTGGTGTTGCTGTGGGGCTCCGCCGGCCTGGCTGCCAGATCCTTTTCCAGATCCTTTCCCAGATCATTTTCCAGATCCTTTTCCAGATTCTTTCCCAGATGCCCTGCCAGATCCTTTTCCAGATCCTTTTCCAGATCCTTTCCCAGATCCTTTTCCAGATCCTTTTCCAGATCCTTTCCCAGATGCCCTGCTCCGTTTCCCCAGAGCAATTCAACCACTAAAAGGCAATTTGACACCTTAAAATTCCCACTCTGCGAGCGGGTGCTGGGCTGCCCACGCTCCCGCGGGCTCCGGGTGGGTGCGTGTCCCATTGGCCTGGCCGGGGTTGTTCCCCCAGCGCATGTGGAGGGTTTGGATTTCAAACATTCCCGTCCCAAACTGGCACTTGGACACACGTATTCTCCCGTCCTTGGCACCGGTGTGGCCGTGCCAGGTCACCCAAAGAGCTGCTCCCTCAGAGGGCTCATCCAAACTGGAAAATCCTTGGATTTGGCCTCTCACCTGCCCCAAAACCCCTCGGCACGGGGTTCAAGGCCCCGGCCGTGCCCGTAGGGATGCGGGTGCGATCCACGCGGCGTGGCCGGACAGACAGAACCCAGCAGGAACCATGCAGCAGCTCGGCACAGGGGTAATTAGCAGCTTTGATTCCAGATCCTCATTAGGGGCTGGCACCCCCCGCGGTTGCGCTCCGTGCAATTAGTCGCTAAGTAACACACGGATATTTATACCCCAGCACAGAACCGGGGCCGGCGCGATGCCGGCATCGCCACCTCCGGGATGCTCGGGCTGGGGCCGGCCATCGCCACCATGGGGACATTTTGGGACAAGCGGGACATTCCTTGGAGGCCGAGAAAATGGCATGAGGGTCCGAGAGTCACCCCGAGATGCTCAGTTTTGGGGCAGCACCCAAGAGCGGGCACCCACGGGGACACGTGCGGCGATGTCACCCTGAGGATGTCACATCCCCGTCACCGCCGCGAGGGAGCGGCTGTTCCAGGAGCCTTTTCTATAGGGGAAGATGTTTTATCTTCCCTCTCACCCCACCCTAATTAATTGTTTTAATTAAGGAAATGCCACCTCCACTCCCGACTGCCATTTGCCTGCAGAAACGTTGCTAATTACGGCGAGGGAATCGCGCCGGGGCTTGTTCGCTGGGAGGGGGGTTGCGACTTGGGGGGGAGCTAAATATATGAAAAAGAGCAAATCAATGAGCTCGAAGATGCAAATCACGGTCCAGGCAGCGGAGGGAGTTTGGGGGTCCCTTGTGAGGGAAGGGGTGGCCGTGCTGATGGATTTTTTGGTGCCTCCATCCATCACCTCTGCCCGGCAGCGCGTGGGTGCGGAGGAAACCGGGGCCGTTGTGGTGTCACCGGGCCGGAAAGCGTTTGGGGAAAGGGGCGGGGGCTGCACCCCAAATTCGCCGCTGCACCGAGCTGGCACCGCCGCCTCCCTCTCCGGCTTTGTCAGCAGCAGCAGCCGGGAGCTCGCGCTGCGCTCTGCTTTTTAACAGCTTTCATGAATTTTAATGGGCAGTTGCTGCTGGATTTCTCCTCTTCCCGCTGCTTTCCCGCTCCCCCCCACCCCGCAGCCCTTCGGGTCGCCCTTTTCCTGCCCTGGGCTGTTCCGGCTCACGAGCATCCTCCGAGCCTCCCAAATCCTCCTCAGTGTCGCCCTCGTCACCCCCACGGAGGAGATTTGTCCCCACCGGGGTTGGGTGTTGGGGTGTTCGATGGTGCCGCGGGTCCTCCCGGGTGGCTCCGGGCATCCCCGGTGGCTTTTGCCGAAATTCCACGGATTCAAAAAGCTCCGGAGACGCCACTTCAGAGCCATCCGTCTTTATTAGCAGCTGGTTAAGTCCTCCCCGAGGGACCATAACGAAGGGAAGCAACTTAATCACCGTCATGCAGCAAAGTGCGGGCGAGCACGTCTGCCCCGGCCATTCCCGCCCCTCGGGCGGCTCCTTCCCGGTGGCTGCGGTGTCCTCGGCTGCTCCCACCTGGTGACAATGTCCGTCCTGGTGTCCTCCGGCCCTCTGATGATGTCTCTGCCTGCTCTGTGTGACAGCATCGCCCCTGGGCCTGAAGCTTTGCCGTTAATTGTTCCTCCAGGTTCTCCCAGCCATGTCCCTCCTGTCCCCTCTGGTGTCCCCTCTCTTCTCTCCCGGTCCATGATGCCATCCCCCATAGAAGGGAGGCCAAATTTCACCCTTTTCCCATGGGATTTGGGGTGTGGGGCCGGGAGGTTGAACAGCAAAAGGGTTTGGCTCTACACGGGAAACGCCACAGAGCCACAGCTCCTCAGGCCACCCGCCCTGGCACAGGTGACACCCCCTGAGCACCCCCTGAAGTGTCACAGGGCAGGGAGAACGCGGGGCTGTGGCTCCATCCCAGCTCCCAGCAGCTTTCCCAGAGCCTCCATTCCCAGCTCCTTTGGATTTGGGTCCCGTTCCGAACACAAAGCGTCGCTTCGAAACGACTCGCCGTTGCCAAAGGGATCGAAATAACATTTTCTGGCGGAGATCTCGCTTTGTTTTTTAAAAACACTGCTTAGAAATGGCTCGTCGCTGTCGGTCCCTCTCCTGCCACCGCCAAATTCCCGAGATTTTGGAGCTGATCCCACCTGGCTCCAAAATTCCCCTTATTCTGGGAGAAATTGCTCCATCCCCCGCCCTCAGAGCCAGTGTTGGACCTGGGTGAGCTTTGGGAAAGATAGAAATGAGCTTGGGCTGCTGGTGGCTCTGTCTGAGCTGGGAAAAACTTGTTCCAGGAGTGTGTAGGAGCAGGGGGAAGGAGTGGGAGAAATTGGATCAATCCTGCCCAGAGATTCTGCCATTGTGGCCATCAGGGGATGGTTTTGGCCACTGGGGATGGTCGTGGCCATTGAGGGATGGTTTTGGCCATTGGGGGAATGATTGTGGCTATTGGGGGAAAGGCTGTGGCCATTGGGGGAAGGTTGTGGCCATTGAGGGATGGTTGTGGCCATTGAGGGATGGTTGTGGCCATTGGGGGATAGGTGTGGCCATTGAGGGATGGTTTGTGGCCATTGGGGAATGATTGTGGCCATTGAGGGGAAAGGCTGTGGCCATTGAGGGATGGGTGTGGCCATTGAGGGATGATTGTGGCCATTGGGGGAAAGGCTGTGGCCATTGAGGGATGGGTGTGGCCATTGAGGGATGATTGTGGCCATTGGGGGAAAGGCTGTGGCCATTGAGGGATGGGTGTGGCCATTGAGGGATGGTTGTGGCTATTGGGGGATGGTTGTGGCCATTGAGGGATGGTTTGATTGGGGAAGGCTGTGGCATTGGGGTGGTGTGGCCTTGGGGATGCTATTGGATGGTTGTCTGGATGTTGGGATTGGGATAGTTGTGGCCATTGGGGGATGGTTTTGGGTATTGGGGGGTTGTTGTGGCCATGGTGGGATCGTGGTTACAGATTCAAGCCCCCGATACAAACCCCAAGGCTACAATCACCATCTCCCCCATGAGAACATCTCCCTTATCCACCATCTCCCCCCAAGCCCTGCCTTCATCCTCCATCCTCATCCTCCATCTTCATCCTCCATCCTCATCCTCCATCCTCATCCTCCACCCTCCACTCTCCCACCCTCCATCCTCACATCCTTCATCCCTCCATCCTCCATCCTCATCTCCATCCTCCATTCTTCATCCTCTCTCCTCATCCTCATCCTCATCCTCCATCCTCATCCCTCCCTTCATCCTCCTCTCTTCATCTCCATCACTCCCAGCCCTCCTTTCCTCTCCCCCACCCCTCTCCTCCACCACCCGCAGCTCCTCCGTCGCCACTCCCGGTCCCCGCGCTTGTCACCGGCTCCCGCATCCCCGAGGGCGCCGGGGAGGAGCGCCGGGAACCGGCGGGCGCGGGAGATCAAGAGGAAAACCATCCTTTGATCGGGATGTGGGTGAGCGCTGGCAACCCGGTCACCCTGGAGACGGGAAGCAAATATTTGGGCTAACGGCGCTCCCGGAGAGCGGGACCGAGCGCTGCCCATTGTCGGGTGACAATGGGGACGGGCAGCTGGCACCGAGCCGCCGTCAGGAATTTGGGTTATCGGCGGCTCCTGAGCTGGGTGCTCGGCCGGAGGGTTGCTCGGCAGGAAGAATGATCGGCTGAGCCAGATGGATGCTCATTTGAGGGATGCTCATTTGAGGGATGCTCATTTGAGGGATGCTCATTTGAGGGATGCTCGGACAGAGGGATGCTCTGGCTCAGGGATGCTTGTCCAGGGGCAGGTTTATCCCGGGTGAATTTTATCCAGGGGGAATTTTATCCAGGGGGAAGTTTATCTAGGAGGAATTTTATCCAGGAGCAGGTTTATCCAGGGGGAATTTTATCCAGGGCAAGTTTATCCAGGGGCAGTTTTATCCAGAGGGAGGTTATTCCAGGGGGAGTTTTATCCAGAGGGAATTTTATCCAGGGAATGCTCTGTCAGGCGATGCTCGGCTGGAGAATTCGGGAGTGTCGGAGGGCAGAAGTTCACCGCGCTGGCGCTGTCCCGCCGTGCCACCGTGTCACGAGGCAGCAGCACCGTGGGCACCGCCAGCCCGGCTCTGTCCCCTCCCGTGCGGATCTGTCGCATCCTCGGGCTCAGCCTTTCCCCACCGTCAGCTCCCCGGGGGCAGCGAGCCCTCCCTGATCCCTTCTTGGATCCCTGAGCCTTCCCGGGGATGTTCTTCCTGCCCAGCCGGGAGGGAAACTGAGGCACGGGGAGCAGCAGATGCGTGTGGACACAAATAAAACCCATACTCTTTTTTAATATTTCTTTTTAATAAGCTCAAGCGACTGTTTGGACAGAGAGAAGAACACTTCAAATTCAATAAAGCCTCAAATATCTCAATTTTTAGCCCAATGTTGTGTTTGTAAACACGTCCTTAAGGCGCTGGGGGAGCACCCAGGCCGCCAGCTCCCACCCTCCTGCTTGGGGACACCCGGCAGAGGTGACAACATGGCCCTTGGTGGCCCTGGGCCACCCACCCGCTGGCAGATATCGGACAAGGCAAGGTGAGCACAGCCCGGGGTCCTGGGAGGGACAGGAGGGTGGTAACAACTACAATAATACCAATATCATCAATTATTATAATAGCAATAATAATAATGAAAAAAAACCCTTAAAATCTTAATTTTAATAATAACCAAGAAGACACTGGAAATCCTAATATTATTCATAATATTCCTGATTATTATTATTAATTAATCCTGGTATTATTAATTAATTCCCGAGCTGGCAAAGGGCTTTTGTCTGGTGCCCCACGCCCGTCCCCGCAGCTCAGCACCTGCCGCGCCGCCGCTTCCAGGAGCATGATGGAATTGGAGTGACACGGAGGAAAATCAATCTGAATGAATGAGGTCACCTGCCTCATAAATAATTCATCAAAGGCTCGCGGTAACACACCTCGGCCCCGAGAGCCGCGGGGACAGGCGGGGGAGCGGCGCGGCCGGGATGGGTGCAGGGGGCTCGGGCACGCTGGGTGCCAGCCTGGAGAAGGATTCGGGACGGTGCCCAGCGCCAGCAGGGTTCAGGTGACGCTGTGTCACCGTCCCGGGGTGCTCGGTGTGTGCCGGACCCCGGTGACACTCCCGGTGCCACTCCCGGTGACGCTCCCGGTGCCGGTCCCGGTGCCGCCGTGCCACAGCCAGGGCTGGGACCGGAGCGTGGCAGAACCCTGATCTCTGGCAAGAAGCCACAAAATCCCCGACCAGCCCCCAAAGGTGACCCCCCAGCACCCAGCTGCTGCCGCCAGCTGCCCCGGGGACACAGCAAAGGGTTTTTTGTCCCCCGAGAGTGCGGGCAGGTGCTGGAGGTGCGGGCAGGAAGGGCAGCGGGCCCGGGGATTACAGCGCGAAGAAAGCGGCGCAGTGTGAGCCCAGCAAATGTTTTAATTCCCTTTAATTCCCCGCTGCACCCCGGCCCTGGACTCGTCCCCGGGGTCATCGACCCTCCCCGTGCACGCAGGGCTCTTCCCAGCCTCCCTCCGCGGAGCCGCTTTGGAAAGAAGGCGAGCAAAAGAGCCCAAAATGTTGGAAAAGAACATCTTGAAGCCCTTCTGCCATCTGTTGTGCTTTCAGCGCAATTAAGCAGGCAGCAGCCGTGCCAGGCAGCAGGAGCATCCCCGCCTGCAGCAGCCAGTCCCCCTGCCAGGCCTGGGAATCCACCCCGAGGGGCCGCGGGTGGTTTTTGGGGTGCCCAGGGCAGCTGGTTGGCAGCTGGGAGCGGGCGCAGATGTCCGGGCTCGGGTTGCTTGGCAGGTGCCTGGCAGGAGGCAGCGCCGCTTTCCCGACTCTCCCGGCTCGCCAGGGCGGGTGTCAGCCCAGCTGTCCCATCCCTGGGGATCCTCGGGGCCATCAGGGGTCATTTTGGGGTGTAGGTGGGGGGGCGGGAGGGGGCAGCAGCGGTGTCGCACTGACCGATGGCTGTGGCACCCCGAAATCTCCCCTTCCGCCAGACCTGGGGGCTGTCTGGTGTCACCGCACACCGGCGAGGCCACAAAAAGCTGTCACAGACGGGGCTCAGAGCTGGGCTGAGACCTTGCCCAGCTCATCTCAGCAGCTCCAAGCCCTCCCTCCATCCTCAGAGCCCCGAGGCAGAGCTCCGTGGCGAGATTCGCCTCCGGATCCGCTGCTGCCGCCCGCTCCGGGCTTGTCACCGCTTCCCCGAGATGCCGCCGGCGTTAACTCCGCCGGCGACGTTGGTTTATCCCCTTGATCTTGACGGGAAACCGGGAAGCGAGGGAAGCATCCCCAGGGAGCCGCCGTCACACGCTCCGAGCTTTAATTAGGGCTTGGAAATCGCCGCCGACAGCCGCGCGGGGAAGCGAACCCGGCACGGATCGGGACCGAAATTAAACGGTCCGCACCGAAAAGGGGAGCGAAATGCTCGGAGTTAGAGCTCTGGAAGGCGCCGCGGCAGCGGGGTGGGGGTGTGGGGAGCAGCCCTGCGGCCCCCTGCCCGCGGGGATCTCGGCAGATGGCTCAGACAGGCAGGGAAGAGCGGGATGGAGCCGGCGGCGGCAGCAGCTGCGGCGAGAACGGCTCCGGAGCGGGCTCAGATGGGGATGGAGGAGCTGCTCCCCAGCCCCCTCCGCCCGTCCCGCAGGATCCCCGCTCTGGTGGGGACAGAGGGGACAAGGTCACACATGTGGCCGAACGCGCTGTCCCGGAGCCTCTCCCGGGCGGCACCGAGCGGGGTTGATCCCCAACACCCTGTACCCTCCTCGGCAGGACCACCGCGGCAACGGCTGGGGACACGTGTGGCACCGGTGACACGCATGTCACCTCCTCCCGCGTGGCCCAGATGGCACGGAGGCATGTCACAGACGGGCGCCCACCCACCAGCCGCCTGTCCTGCCGTGCCGGGGCCATTCCTGTGGTGCCACCCACCAGTTTTGGGGTGAAACCTTGAAGGATTTGGGTCACCGGTGGGTGAAGCCACCACCTGAGCACCAGGGGGGTGACATCCAGTCCACTCCGGTGGCAGTGGGATGTCCTGGGCCAGCGTGGGGGTCCTGGCACGGCGGGCACCCAGCACGGTGACACACGACTGTCACGATGTGTGTCTGTGTCACCACAAGCCACCAGCTCCCAGCCCGGCCGAGCATGAACCAGCCAGCTCTGCTGCTAATTAATAACCCACTCGATGAAGAATTGTCAGTCAATGTGTCACCAGCACAAGGACAGGCTCAGCGACCGTGAGCAGGGGAAATCGCTCCGTGGGGCCTCCTCCTGCTCCTCTTCCTCCACGTCCAGCGGTCCCAGCAGTGCTCAGACCCCTTTCTCTGCCCCCTCTTAATTATGACGTCACGGTCATCCTGATGACGTCATCACCCCACACGTGCTGCCATCACCCAACAGGCTGGGGGTCCCTTTGTCCCACAAGGTGACACGAAGATCCCCTCTGATGGTGTCACTTGTCACTCAGGCTCCTGAATTGAGCCAGAGAGATCCTGAAGCCTTGGGGTGCACCAGGACACCCCCAAAATGTGGAGGGAAGCCAGATCCATCCCTGGTGTTTAAAACATCGCCCCCATTGTCCCCAGCAGGTGACATCGGGGATGTCACCTCCAGCTGGGCTGGGAACAGCAGATTTGGGGAGGGTCCCCCTCCCTCCAGCGCTGAGCAGAGCAGGGGCGGGGGGCGCGGGGTCCCTCGGGGCGCTTTTATCAGACGGAGAGCGAAGCAGGGAGCAATAACAGCATCTCCCCGTCCCTTGCGAGGGAACAGCAGCAATTAGCTAATTGCAGCGGTGGGCGCCTTCCCCGGCCCCCCCGGTCCGGCCGAGAAAAAAAAAAAAAAAAAAAAGAGAAAAAAAGAAAAAAAGGGAAAAAAAAAAAAAAAGTTCGGTTTTTTTCCCGGTTTCCCCTGGTTTTCCCCCGGTTTTTTTTCCCGGGTTCCCGGGTGGTCCGGGTTTCCCGATGGCCGCCCCGTGCCGGTTCCCCGTTCCAGGTTCCCGGTGCCCAGTGCTTGTTCCCGGTGCCAGTTCCCTGTTCCTGGCGTCCGATGCTGGTTCCCGGTGCCGGTTCCCCGTTCCCGGTTCCCGGTGCTCAGTCCCGGTTCCCGCTGTCCCGTTCCCGGTTCCCGGTTCCCGGTGCCCGGTCCCGGTTCCTGCTGTCCGGTTCCCGGTGCCGCCGGTGTCCGGTCGGTTCCGGTTCCGTGCCGGTCCGGTCCGGTGTCGGTTCCCGGTGCCCGGTGCCCCGGTTCCCGGTGCCCCGTTCCCGGTTCCCGGTTCCCGGTGGGTCGGGGCCTCCCGCCCGCGGCCGCTGCCAAATCCCGCGCGGGGCCGGGAGCACCGGGGGCGGAGCCGAGGGGGCGTGGCCCTGGGACGGCTCCAGCCAATAGCCACGGCGGGGGCTTGCTACGAAGCAGCCAATGGGAGCGCGCAAACGGGGCGTGGGCGGGACCGGGGCGGGCGCGTCCCCGCGGGTCCCGCCGCGCGTGGGCCGGTCCGGGAACGCGCGTGGGCGGGCACGGGGTGACAGGGACGGGGGGTGACGGGGACACCGGGGTGACAGGGACACGGAGGGGGTGACGGGGACACGGGTGACAGGACACCGAGGGGTGACAGGGACACCGGAGGGTGACGGGACACATGGACGGGGACACGGGGGAGTGACAGGCACATGGGGGGTGACAGGCACGGGGCGGGACGGGGACACCGGTGGGATGACGGGACACAGGGGACAGGACACGGAGGGGGTGACGCAACGGGGGGACGGACCGATGGGCGGCGGGACGACGGGGGTGACAGGGACCGGGGGGTGACAGGGACAACGGGGGCGGGAGGGACACGGGAGGGACAGGGAGCGGTGCGTGACAGGACACCGGGAGGGGAGTGACGGAGACACGGTGGCTGAGAGGATCACGCGTGTAAACGGCGTGGGACACCGGGCGGGTGCGGCGCTGATGAGCCGGAGCTTTGGAGGGCGCTGCTGGACCGGGCTGAGCTCAAAGTCCCCCTTCCCCTGTCCCCCGTGCGGGTGTGACACCCGTGAGAGGTGGGGACAGCGTTTGGGCCGGGGGTCGTGGCAGCCGGTTCATCCCGGTGTCGGGGATCCCCCCTCATGTCCCACAGAGATCGCGAGCCCCCCAAAACCGGGACTGTCGGAGCATCCTCCCTCTTCCTCCTCGCGGCTCAGCGGGCTCCTAATTCCCAAAGGTGGCATTAAACAGATTAAAGTTGGGAATTAGAGCCAACGCAAGTCTGAATTAACGGGAGCCTTGACTTGATCCTCGGTCTCACGCAGCGGCTGGGAAACAAACCCCAGATCCTCGCCAGCCCCCCCGGCAGTGCCCGACACCCCCGGGGCATCGCCCCCACTGCCGATATCCCCGAGGATTTGCTCTTCCGAACGGCTCCGGCATCGACCTGACGGACAAAAGCCACCCTGCGGGTCCGTCCTGTCGCCGTGGCCACCAGGAGCCTGGTCCTGTGTCCCCACCTGTCCTGTCACACGTCCCCCTCACTGGGACACCCCCGCAGCTTTTTCACCTCGCTCAGGCTGTTGCTGGAGGGTTTTGGGGTGTGACAGGATGGGGTGGGCACCCAGATCCCCCAATTCCCATCTCCAGTGGTGTTCCCGTGTCTTGCAGAGCTCTGCGCCTCACCCCAGCCTTGGAGAGGGATCTCAACCCTTCCGGGGGTCCCAGCAGCGATTTAGGGGGTGCTTGGCTGGGGTCACACATGAGGAACCCCCACAAATCCGTGTCCCTGCTGGATGGGAGGACAGAGCAGCCTGTGCAGAGCATCGGGGATGGGAGCTGGCGCCGCATAAAAACAGGGAATAAAAAAAAAAAAAGAGAGAAGCAGCAGGATCTGGGCCAGCTCCGAGCGGCCTCTCCCCCGCGTCCCTCCTCTCCTTTCAGGGAAATGAAATGGGGCTTTGCAGCGGCTCCTCTCCCGCCCGCTGAGCATCGCCCGTCCTCGGGGAGGCTGCACGGCTCGTCCCGCTCCTCTCCCACCCGGGACACCCACCGCAGCTCCAGTAACACCAGTCCGGCTGCTCCGCTGCGGGTCAGGGGGGAGCAGCCCCAGGGAGGCAGCGCCTGAATAATTCAGGAGAGCTCAGCGAGCGAAACAGGATCCGCTGCCCTCCGGGGCACGGAGGGGCGCTGGGAGGGCACGGAGCCGCTCTGTGTCCGTCCCTTGGTCCCCGGTGTCACTTTGCCAGGACAATTCAGGGCCCGTTCCATCAGCCTGGAGTGCAGGTTGCTGCTGGCACATCCCGGCACCTCGTTTGGCTGTGCAGGGGGACGGGATGGGGACAGGTGGGTGCTGGGGACACACGATGGCACATTCCAGCTCATGGGATCGGGGATGGTGTCGCTCGCCCATAAAGCCACCATTGTCACCGGGGCACGTGCGGGGTGGGGAACCCCCCGTGGAGGGGTGGCGGATCCCGCAGGCCCTTCCCTCTCCAGCGTTTCGCATTTTGCATTCGCGCTGCTCCCTTCCCTCGCCGCACAGCTGTGCCTGGCCACAATGGCCCCTTCTTGCCGCGTCACCGGCTGCGCTCCCTCGGCCCTTTCCCCGGTGCCGAGCCACCCCGCTGGCAGCCGAGGCGGAAAAATTCATCCCAGATAAAAAAAAAATCCATCCTGGCAGGCACCAGCTCCGGGGGAGAACCGCGAGCAGGGCACGCTCTCCTGACCAGTTATCCCAGTGATGCGCCAGCATTTTAGTTGGGTTTGGATAGAAGGAAAGAGGCGAGGGGGTTAATTATGTTTAATTAGGGGTGCTAACCTTAAATGGGGTTAATTGGGGTTGCTGGAAGTAGCCAAAGGTAGCTGATGAGACCATGGGGCTGTTCTCGAGCCGTGGGGACAGGCTGTGGCTCCTCAATCCCAACAGACTGTGCTCATGGTTCTCCTCCAGGGCAAAGGGGTCCCATGGGTGCCCAGGGCCATTCCTGAGCAGAGCCCCCTCCCCGCTGCACATCTGGCCCGGTGTCACAGCTGGAGCGGGCCCCTTCCCTTCTGCCTCGGTGTGTTTGTTCACAGAGCGCGCCGAGCGCCGAGCCTCGTTAGATAATTAAAGCTCGATCGAAGCTGTCAGGCGGTGCCGCTCCTCGAGAGGCCTCGAATCTCCCCGGGAAGGATGGGGGAGGATGCTCCAGGGGACAGACGCACCCTGGGGACGAGGTTTCTGTGATTACCCTCCCTGGGAGGACACAAAACTCCATCCCTGCCTCGGAGACGCTGTCGTGCGCCGCGACTCCGCATCTCCTGAGCGTGACCCACTTACCCCGGCTCAGCTCAGCCCCGGCTGCTCAATTTGGGGCTGGGGGCTGCTGAGAGTGACCCTGGCGTCCGAGCCGAGCCCAGCGCAGAGCCCCGGGCGCGCTCCGGTTGCGCCGGCCGGGACAAAAGCAAATGTAGGTTAAGCACAAAGTGCTGCGGTGGCGGCTCACGGAACGCAGCTCCGGCAGCGGATCCATCCCGGCCGCGACAAGAAATGAGTTTTTCCTCGGGCGAGGTGTTTACTCAGCCGCTTCCTCGCCGGCCTCGCCCCGCTGGGCACACACGAGCCCGAGCGCGGCGTCTCCGGCTGCTCTTTGCACCCATGGCAACGTGCGAGGGCCGCTCCTTCCTCCTCCCGCTCCTCTTCCTCGGCTCTCCCAGCGCTGGTAACGCGGGTTCTGGGGGTCACGGATGCTGGGGGACAGGCTGGTGACGCTGTTGGGGCTCTCCGGTTACTTTGCCGGCGCTCCAAGCTGGCTCCTGTAATCCAGGAGGGTTTAATTAATTAATAGAGGTTGGAGCGCCGGGGGGAAAGCGATGCCGGGGGATGGAGAGCAGAGCTGTGGGATGCCATCCGCTCCTGGCTTCAGCCGAGGATTCCGGGGGGCCGGGAGGGCTGAGGGGCAGAGCAGGGGGGATCTCCGAAGCGGTGGAGAGGACAGAG
>VKON01000190.1:554102-606794 GCA_009741485.1 Malurus cyaneus samueli | reverse complement strand
GGCGTCCCGGTGCCGCCGTGCCACAGCCAGGGCTGGGACCGGAGCGTGGCAGAACCCTGATCTCTGGCAAGAAGCCACAAAATCCCCGACCAGCCCCCAAAGGTGACCCCCCAGCACCCAGCTGCTGCCGCCAGCTGCCCCGGGGACACAGCAAAGGGTTTTTTGTCCCCCGAGAGTGCGGGCAGGTGCTGGAGGTGCGGGCAGGAAGGGCAGCGGGCCCGGGGATTACAGCGCGAAGAAAGCGGCGCAGTGTGAGCCCAGCAAATGTTTTAATTCCCTTTAATTCCCCGCTGCACCCCGGCCCTGGACTCGTCCCCGGGGTCATCGACCCTCCCCGTGCACGCAGGGCTCTTCCCAGCCTCCCTCCGCGGAGCCGCTTTGGAAAGAAGGCGAGCAAAAGAGCCCAAAATGTTGGAAAAGAACATCTTGAAGCCCTTCTGCCATCTGTTGTGCTTTCAGCGCAATTAAGCAGGCAGCAGCCGTGCCAGGCAGCAGGAGCATCCCCGCCTGCAGCAGCCAGTCCCCCTGCCAGGCCTGGGATCCACCCCGAGGGCGGGGGGTTTTTGGGGTGCCCAGGGCAGCTGGTTGGCAGCTGGGAGCGGGCGCAGATGTCCGGGCTCGGGTTGCTTGGCAGGTGCCTGGCAGGAGGCAGCGCCGCTTTCCCGACTCTCCCGGCTCGCCAGGGCGGGTGTCAGCCCAGCTGTCCCATCCCTGGGGATCCTCGGGGCCATCAGGGGTCATTTTGGGGTGTAGGTGGGGGGGCGGGAGGGGGCAGCAGCGGTGTCGCACTGACCGATGGCTGTGGCACCCCGAAATCTCCCCTTCCGCCAGACCTGGGGGCTGTCTGGTGTCACCGCACACCGGCGAGGCCACAAAAAGCTGTCACAGACGGGGCTCAGAGCTGGGCTGAGACCTTGCCCAGCTCATCTCAGCAGCTCCAAGCCCTCCCTCCATCCTCAGAGCCCCGAGGCAGAGCTCCGTGGCGAGATTCGCCTCCGGATCCGCGCTGCCGCCCGCTCCGGGCTTGTCACCGCTTCCCCGAGATGCCGCCGGCGTTAACTCCGCCGGCGACGTTGGTTTATCCCCTTGATCTTGACGGGAAACCGGGAAGCGAGGGAAGCATCCCCAGGGAGCCGCCGTCACACGCTCCGAGCTTTAATTAGGGCTTGGAAATCGCCGCCGACAGCCGCGCGGGGAAGCGAACCGGCACGGATCGGGACCGAAATTAAACGGTCCGCACGAAAAGGGGAGGAAATGCTCGGAGTTAGAGCTCTGGAAGGCGCCGCGGCAGCGGGGTGGGGGTGTGGGGAGCAGCCCTGCGGCCCCCTGCCCGCGGGGATCTCGGCAGATGGCTCAGACAGGCAGGGAAGAGCGGGATGGAGCCGCGGCGGCAGCAGCTGCGGCGAGAACGGCTCCGGAGCGGGCTCAGATGGGGATGGAGGAGCTGCTCCCCAGCCCCCTCCGCCCGTCCCCAACCGGGAGGACCCGCAGGATCCCGCTCTGGTGGGGACAGAGGGGACAAGTCACACATGTGGCCGAACGCGCTGTCCCGGAGCCTCTCCCGGGGGCACCGAGCGGGGTTGATCCCCAACACCCTGTACCCTCCTCGGCAGGACCACCGCGGCAACGGCTGGGGACACGTGTGGCACCGGTGACACGCATGTCACCTCCTCCCGCGTGGCCCAGATGGCACGGAGGCATGTCACAGACGGGCGCCCACCCACCAGCCGCCTGTCCTGCCGTGCCGGGGCCATTCCTGTGGTGCCACCCACCAGTTCTGGGGTGAAACCTTGAAGGATTTGGGTCACCGGTGGGTGAAGCCACCACCTGAGCACCAGGGGGGTGACATCCAGTCCACTCCGGTGGCAGTGGGATGTCCTGGCCAGCGTGGGGGTCCTGGCACGGCGGGCACCCAGCACGGTGACACACGACTGTCACGATGTGTGGCTGTGTCACCACAAGCCACCAGCTCCCAGCCCGGGCGAGCATGAAGCAGCCAGCTCTGCTGCTAATTAATAACCCACTCGATGAAGAATTGTCAGTCAATGTGTCACCAGCACAAGGACAGGCTCAGCGACCGTGAGCAGGGGAAATCGCTCCGTGGGGCCTCCTCCTGCTCCTCTTCCTCCACGTCCAGCGGTCCCAGCAGTGCTCAGACCCCTTTCTCTGCCCCCTCTTAATTATGACGTCACGGTCATCCTGATGACGTCATCACCCCACACGTGCTGCCATCACCCAACAGGCTGGGGGTCCCTTTGTCCCCAAGGTGACACGGACCCCTCTGATGGTGTCACTTGTCATCAGGCTCCCGAATTGAGCCAGAGAGATCCTGAAGCCTTGGGGTGCACCAGGACACCCCCAAAATGTGGAGGGAAGCCAGATCCATCCCTGGTGTTTAAAACATCGCCCCCATTGTCCCCAGCAGGTGACATCGGGGATGTCACCTCCAGCTGGGCTGGGAACAGCAGATTTGGGGAGGGTCCCCCTCCCTCCAGCGCTGAGCAGAGCAGGGGCGGGGGGCGCGGGGTCCCTCGGGGCGCTTTTATCAGACGGAGAGCGAAGCAGGGAGCAATAACAGCATCTCCCCGTCCCTTGCGAGGGAACAGCAGCAATTAGCTAATTGCAGCGGTGGGCGCCTTCCCCGGCCCCCCCGGTCCGGCCGAGGGGGACCGGGAATGCCGCGGGGCACGGCCACAAGGGCTGGTTCTACCCCAGCGGCGGTGCCAAGCTCTTGGCGTGTCCCCATCATTGTCCCCGCCACCTTTGGCACCGGGATTTGAACTCCTCCATCCCAAAAATCTCCTTCCCGCCCTCGCACCCATGGGAAGGAGCAGAAGGGGTTTTTTTTTTTGGTTTTGGTTTTGCCTGAGAGCGCCGATCCGCCCTTGCAGCTCCGGCGTGTCTGTGCAAGGAGCCGAGCGGCTCCTCCGAGGGGGCTCCGGCGGTGCCAACCCCGGGCGTGGGCGGTGAATCGGTGAATCCCGCCGGTGCTTCCCGTGGGAATGGGATCCCGGGATCCCCACGGGGCGGGGGGTGATCCTGGGGGGATGATTTGAGGGTCTGGGGTGGCATCAAGGAGTTCCCCGTGAAATTACTGCGCCCCCGGGGGAGGGAGCTGGCAAAATTGGGGAGGAGGAGGAGGAGGGATGGAGGTTATTTAAGGGAGAGAAGGAGGAGGAAGAGGAGGAGGGTGAGGAGAGAAGTAGGAGGAGGAGAAGGAGAAAAGAAAGGAGGATTTTATGGAGAAAAGGTGAAGAAAGAGGAGGAGGAAAGGAGGGATTATTTTATGGAGAGAAGGACGAAGAGGAGAAGGGTGAGGGGTTATTTTATGGAGAGAAGTAGGAGGAAGAAAAGGAGAAAGAAAGGGGGATTTTATGAAGAAAAGGCAGAGGAAGAGTAGGGGAAGGGGATTATTTTATTAAGGGGGGGAAAAGGAAGAAAGGAAGAAAAGCTGATATGCTCCGGCAGCGGATCCATCCCGGCCGCGACAAGAAATGAGTTTTTCCTCGGGCGAGGTGTTTACTCAGCCGCTTCCTCGCCGGCCTCGCCCCGCTGGGCACACACGAGCCCGAGCGCGGCGTCTCCGGCTGCTCTTTGCACCCATGGCAACGTGCGAGGGCCGCTCCTTCCTCCTCCCGCTCCTCTTCCTCGGCTCTCCCAGCGCTGGTAACGCGGGTTCTGGGGGTCACGGATGCTGGGGGACAGGCTGGTGACGCTGTTGGGGCTCTCCGGTTACTTTGCCGGCGCTCCAAGCTGGCTCCTGTAATCCAGGAGGGTTTAATTAATTAATAGAGGTTGGAGCGCCGGGGGGAAAGCGATGCCGGGGGATGGAGAGCAGAGCTGTGGGATGCCATCCGCTCCTTTGGCATTCAGCCGAGGATTCCGGGGGGCCGGGAGGGCTGAGGGGCAGAGCAGGGGGGATCTCCGAAGCGGTGGAGAGGACAGAGTGCGGGATCAAGCGAGATCGCCGCTGTTAAATGTTGCTCCTGTTGGGAAACGATGTTTCCGTGTTGGAGTAAACTTGTAGCAAAACATTGCAAGTTACTATGGCCGCGATGAGGAGGAGGTGGAGGAGGGAGAGGAGGAGGAAGAGGAGGAGGAAGAGGAGGCAGAGGAGGCTCCGATCTGAGCTTGCAGAGCCTCCCCCTCTGTGCTGCTCCATGAATTATTTAAGTGCATGAAATCCTTTCCTCTCCTGCATGAAATATTCACCAAGGGAGCAGGAGGGGTTCGGGGGGCCAAGCCACTGGTGGGAACCGGGTGAAAGGGACAGGGATTTTTGGGGCAGGTAGAAATGAGGATGGGGATGCTGTCGCTGCTGGGTTTGGCCCCTCTCCATAAAGGAAATCCGCAGGTTTTGCTCACTTGGCAGCTCTGCCCTGGTGCCACCGGTACCGGGTGCCCACAGGGTGATGGGGCCTCGTGTTCCCTGCTCGAACTTGTGCCCTCAGGGGTGTGGGGATGTTTTTTTAGGGGGAATTAGGCAGCAGCGGGTGCCGGGTGAGGTGCCAGCCCGGTGGGGTGAGCGCCAAAGCGGAGACGGGCGCGGCGCGTGGGTGTCCCCAGGGGACCGCGTGTGTCGCGTGGCGGGGACACCCTCGGTGTCCTCACCCAGGACACCCTAATCCTCACCCCACCGCCGCTCAGAGCTGCGAGACTCCTCCAAAACCTCCAAAACGTGAGGAAACCCCCCCAAAAAAGGGCCGTACCCGACCCCAAAGCCGCCGTTGGGATCACAGCCCCGCCGCGCTCTTCCGGAGCAGGGAGGAGCTCGGTGACAGCGACACCGGGCCGCTCCATTTCGGAAGAAGAAAAAGAAGAAGCTGTTTTTTTTAGGGTGTTTTCATTAAAAAGAAGAAGGGGGTGGGGGTCAGCCCGAGCCCTGAGCCGGGCTGGAAGCTGCAGCGACAGGAAGGAAGCAGAGCGGGTTATTTCGGGCTCCAGCTGGCGGCTCGGGGCAAGGCTCCGCTCTTGCAAGAGCAGCCCCTGGTGAACAATGGGGTCAGGGGGCCCTTCCCGGCAGGAAAACGGCTCGTTCCGGTGAAAACCCCCGCTGCTGCTGCTGAGTCAGCAGGTCCTGGTGGGCCGAGCGTGGTGCGGAACCATCCCGGCTTGAGGTGAGCCCGGCTTTCCTTGGGGTTTGCAGGGAATGACCTGTAAACCCATCCCTGGCTGCTGGAGACGGAGCTGGTTGCATTTTTGGGATCCCCATACCACTTTTAGGGTCTCCAGATCCCCCTGCAGTGCTTCGTGCCTCAGTTTCCCCACCGGAAGGATGCTCCTCCTGGAACGGGAGAGGGCTGTGAGCAGCCGGGTGTTTTTGCTGCGGGGAGCCGATCATCCCCGTTGTTCCAGCTGGCGTTTGGGAACCGTGGGCAGCTCGCAGGACTTGACACTTCCTATTTTTCACACTCCCGAAGCGGAGTTCGCGCCGGCTTTATGACCGCGGCTGCCCACGGGAGGAGAGCTCGGGGGTGGGAATTCCTATTTACCCAGGCACCGTTCCCACCACCGTGAGGGAGGGGTTTTGCAGGAGCCCTGCTCCTTCCGGACGGGATGCCTGGCACAGGAAATCTCCTGGCAGGATTTGGAGGAGATGGAGCTGCCCTCTCTGCCCATCCCTCACTCCAGACTCGGCTCCAGCAGCATCTCCTGGACGCAGCCACAGCATTCCCCGAGCCCAAACTGCTGCCACCGGGCTCTGGTGTTGTCGTTTTTGTCTCATTAACTGCGAGAGCCTCAGCTCGAAGCTCGAGCTGGCAAAAATCAATGTTTTCACACGGAAGGAAACGATTCCAAACCTCCGTGTTTTTCCTGAGGGCTGTAAATAACGCTGCAGGCGGGGGTGAGCCTTGGGAATGATTTGTAAAACCATCCTTGGGCACTGGGGAGGGAGCTGGTTGCAATTTGGGGATTCCTGTACCTGCCTATTCCACTTTTGGGGTCTCTAGACCCCCTCTGTAATGTTTTGTGCCTCAGTTTCCCCCCTGGAGCGGGGGAATTCACGTCCCCACGGAGTTTGGCTGCCCTCGGTTTTGGGAGCAGCTGTTTGGGAGATGTTCAGAGAGCCAGGATCATCATCCTGACACCACTGATGGGGTGAGATGGAGCCTTGGCTACAGCAGAGGATCCACGAGGAGCTGAGATTTGCTCCTGAGAGTCTGGGGGGTGCTGCAGAGTGGGAGGAGCAGGATTGGGGATCCCCAGAGGGCTCTGGGGTGGCAGCTGAGCTGGGGGGAGTGACAAACTGGGGACAGAGATGGGGACAGACACGGTTCTGTGATGGAAACCCAGAGTTGTGGAATAGTTTGGGTTGGAAAAAGACCAAAATCCCATCCAAGGACCCGTCCTAGGATGCTCCATGCCCCGTCCAGCCTGGCCAGGGATCCAGGGGCAGCCACAGCTGTTCTGGGCACCCTGTGCCAGGGAAAAATTCCTTCCTAACATCCCCTCTAAATCTGCTCCCCATCCACGAGTAATTTATCCTCATCCATCCATCCATCCATCCTCACACCAGCACCATCCTTTAGCTGAGACCCCTCCTCTCCCCTCCCCAGGGATGTATTTCTAGGCTGAAATTTCCGTGCCGTGTTCAGGGGCAGCTCCCAGCTCTGCCCATCCCTCCGGGCAGTTTTTCCCTCTGCTCCCATCCCCTCCCTGTGATTTGTAGCTCTGTGTTTTCCCCCGGCCCCGGTGCCTCTCCGGGCTCGAATCGTTCCCGGCGGGTTTTCAAGCCCGAGGTGATGGATTCGGCCCCGCCGGGATGTGGGAGTTGGGCTGCAGGTGGGGTCTCTGTCTGGGTGAATTATTCACCTCCAGAGGCGGCCGAGGAGGCGGCAGAACAAGTCCGAGCTCGTGTGGGTGTTCCTGGGCGAGCAATGCCGGGGAGAAAGGCTCCCACACCGACTGTGGGGCGATCCAAACCGGCTGTGCCGCTCCGGCCGCGGCGCATGGCATCGGGGGGTGACTCAGCTGCCACCTGGGCTTGTCCCCAGCTCACCCTGCAGGAAATGAGTCAGGTTTGAAGGAAGGAAAAATGGTAAAAGGATGGGGCAAGAGCCCGTGCCGCGGCGGGAGGAGGGAGGCGTCGGTCGCGGGAGGATGGAGGGTCGGTGCTCAGGTAGGGACACCTCGCTCGATGGAGCAGGGTTTGGTTTGGGGGAAGGAAGGTGGGAACAGCCTGAAACTGATCCCAGCAGTCCAACCTGGAGGGTGGGATCAGCTCCCACTGCCCCAGCACTCTGGAGATCCCTCGGTGTCACCGTTGGCTCTTTTTGCTGCCAAAAGCCTGCGTGGAGAGGTGAGGAATCACCAACAGTTTGGGTGGGAAGGGACCTGAAAACTCATCCAGCTCCACCCCCTGGCACAGAGGGACAGCTTCCAGGGCCCAGGTGAGATGGGAATGGAGGTAGAGCAGAGGCTGACCTGTGTGTGCCTCTCCCCCCGCAGAGATGGACACCTTCAGCACCAAAAACTTGGCCCTGCAGGCCCAGAAGAAGCTCCTGAGCAAGATGGCCACCAAAACCATCGCCAACGTCTTCATCGACGACACCAGCAGCGAGATCCTGGACGAGCTGTACCGGGCCACCAAGGAGTACACCCACAACCGCAAGGAAGCCCAGAAGATCATCAAGAACCTCATCAAGATCGTGATGAAACTGGGCGTTCTCTACCGCAACGGGCAGTTCAGCCCCGAGGAGCTGCTGGTGATGGAGCGTTTCCGCAAGAAAGTTCACACTCTGGCCATGACAGCTGTCAGCTTCCACCAGATAGACTTCACCTTCGACCGTAGGGTCATGTCCAGCGTGCTGACAGAGTGCCGGGACCTGCTGCACCAGGCGGTCAACGGGCACCTGACGGCCAAGTCGCACTCGCGCATCAACCACGTCTTCAACCACTTTGCGGACTACGAGTTCCTGTCGGCGCTCTACGGCCCGGCTGAGCCCTACCGCACCCACCTCAAGAGGATCTGCGAGGGGGTCAATAAGATGTTGGAGGAGGAGAGTATCTGAGGGTGGCCAGGGTGGGGTTTGGGTGGCTGGACTGTGCCTCCTGCCAGGCTCAAAGGATGGTGTTGGCATTGATCTTCGCCGTCCCCTCCTCCTCCTCCTCTGCAGTGCTCGTGTTCTCATTCCTACAAAACTTTGACTTTATCAACCTTTTGGTTGGCTTTGCCCACGCTTGGCCCAGGGTTGGCAAACCCCTCCCTGCGCTGGGCTGAGCTGGGATCTCCCAGAATTACAGTTTGATTTCCTTTGCCCACACCAAGTGCCTTCGGCTCAGAGTCCAAGGATTTGGGCTCTTTGCCTCGTAACCCTCTGGGGAGAAACCAAACCAAAGACTGGCGGTGGGAAGCACCTCCCAGGTGTTTCTGAGAGGGTGGGATGTTGTTGGGGTCCAGTTGTTGGGGTGAGCAGTTGTGAGACCCCATAATTTGAGGGTTGTGGAACTCTGTGGTTTCCTTCCAGCAGCTCTGAACGCGGTGGGAGAAAATTGCGGTCCAGATTTTGTGGACATCCAAAAAACATCCAGGGAGATGATTTTTTGTAGACTTTGGTGGCCTCAACAACAAATCCCTGAGACCAGGAGGATCCTTTCTTACCTGGGTGAGGGCAGGAGGGATTTGGGGGGAGCTGCTCTTTCCCTGCATCCCAGAAACCACCGAATTCTCATCTCGCCACGAGCGGCGGTGCCACCCAACAGCTCCAGCGCTGTCCTCAGTGGTGACCCAGAGCTCCCCCAGGGATTTCATCCCTTTTTCCATGCCCTTCACCGAGTGGTGGTTGTTGGTTTTTTTAGCAAACTCTGTAGCCCTGATGAGTTATTGAAATAAACTCACCTGAGTGGCCTGGGAGCTGCGTGCGGTCGTTCCGGTGGCGGTGACAGGGATAAAACGAGCCCTGGGGACAGCTGGCTTTGTCCCCAGGTGGTGGTGGCTCTGGGTGACCTGGGGGTTGTGCCCTGCTGTCCCTGCTCCTGGTTTTCCAGGGACACAGGGGAATGGCTCCCACTGCCAGAGGGGAGGGATGGATGGGATATTGGGGAGGAATTTGGGAGGAATTCCTCCCTGGGAGGGTGGGAGGCACTGGCACAGGGTGCCCCAGCCCTGGCAGTGCCCAAAGCCAGGCTGGACAGGGCTCAGAGCACCCAGGAGTGGTGAAGTTGTCCCTGCCCATAGCAGGGGTGGCACTGGATGAGCTTGAAGGTCTCTCCAAACCTCAAACATTCAGTGTGAGATCCCACTCCCAGCAGACACCCCCAGGTCCCTCCCTGCTCAGCAGGAGCCCAAACCCCAGCCCTGGTGACTCCCCAGTGGGACACAGCCCAGGAACAGCACCTGCTCTGGGAGCAGAGATGCTCCAGCCTCTCCCAGCACAGCTCTGAGCACTGAAAATTGCCCTTTTAGCATCGGAGACACCGAGCAATCTCAGCTGGCCTTATCTCTGTGACCTTCTGGTGCCCTCTGGTCCGTGGATGTCCCTGGGCACGGGCGGCTGCTGGCACTGATAACTCTGAGCAGATTCAATAAAGGACACAAAGGCCCCATCGCTGCCATTGCACAGGCCCAGCTGTCACAGAGAACGGTGTGACACGGCCTGGGGAGGGTGGGGACAGAGCCCATTGCCATCAGGGTGTGCAGAACACACAGCCAGGAGCCCACAAGGTGCTGAGAGGGGACAGTGGCCTTTGGGTGCAGCTCCTGTCCCCCTGGGCTGGTGTGCCCCTGTCAGGAGAGAGGGAAAGGAGCCAGAGTTGGGAATCCTGAATGGGTGTGGTGGGATGCCCAGCCCCAAATCCTTTGCTGTAAGACCCTCCCCCAAACCCTCTGCAGCCCCCAAAATCCCCAAAAACCTCCTGGCCAAGCAACACCAAAGATCCACCCAGCTGGAGAGGGGAGGAGGCACAGAGCAGAGCAACTCCAGGCCAGAGCAGGATGCTTCATTCCTTTATTTGTGCTGTATTTACACAGGAATTACACCTTCCCCGTTATTACTGCAGATAAGAAAACAAAGAAAATCACTTTTTAGGTATAAAAGGGTCCCGTGGTTGTGCTGGGACGTGCAAGTGCTGCTTGGATTGATCCCTGCTTGTGTCAGAATAAATTCCCCCCACCCAAACCATCCCAGCCCAAATCAGAGCTTTGGCCAACCCCTCCCTTCCTGCCCTTAAATGAATTATTTCCTCCTGTGGTGCTGGAGGAGAGAGAAATCCCAGCTCTCCTCCAGAGCCTACAGAGTTAACAACATCCCTGCTCAAACCCAGCCCCTTATCTCTCCCCAGCCAGGCAGATAAGGAGCCCCTTTTCACGGCAGCTTTGCTAGGCTCAGCTCAGCAGAGCAGGGAGAGGGGCCCAGGAGGATCTGGAGCCTCCCAGGAGAATTTCCAGCTGCAAAGCACGGCCTTACCCTGACACAAAACACAACAAATCCCTCCTCACACCTCCCAGCACCGGTCCCTGGCACTGGAAAAATGAAAAAGTTCGGCCAAACCAAAGGAAAACCCTGCAGGTGACAGGGAAATATCACTGCTGGTCCGGCCAAACCCCCTGCCCCGGGGTCACAGCTCATCACGGGGGGTTTTTGCTGAGATCACGAGTTTGGAGAGCTCAAAACGGAATTTGCCTTCCCTGTGAGAAACTGGGGAGAGAGAAAAGGATCAGCAGATGGGAAAGATTGAATGGAACAGCCCTGATGGGCCCTTTCACAGGGGTCAGGTACTGCTCTTCTCACTCTTACATAGTGGGGAGGAACAGAATCATGGAATCAGAGTCACAGAATCACACAGAATCAAAGAGAATCACAGAATCAATCACAGAATCACAGAATCGTACAGAATCAGAATCACAGAATCACAGAGCCAAACAGAGTCACAGAATGACACAGAATCATAGAATGAATCAAAGAATCACACAGAATGACAGAATGACAGAGAATCACAGAGAATCACAGAATCAGAGTCACACAGAATCACAGAATCACATAGAAATCACAGAATCAATCATGGAATGACAGAATCACACAGAATCAGAATCACTGAATCACAGAATCACACAGAATCAAAGAGAATCACAGAATCAATTATAGAATCACACAGAATGACAGAATCACAGAGAATCACAGAAGCAGAATCATGGAATCACAGAATCACAGAGAATCACAGAATCACCCAGAAACACACAACATCACAAAATCACAAAATCAGCTTCCAAGATCTTCCAGCCAAACCCATGCCCTGACACCTCAACTAAACCACAGCACCAAGCACCACATCCAACATTTTTTTAAAACATCCAGGGATGATGACTCCACACCTCCCCGGGCACACCATTCCAGTGCTGGAAACTCCTCCTTCCCCCCAGGAATTAAACTGGGATGGGATTCACAAAATCCAGCAGTCAGGGGTGGATTAAGAGCCCTGCAGCCCTGGCACCTCCAGCATTTCACCTCACCCCTGGCCTGAACCCCAAACCAGCCCCTCAGGCACAAACCTGTGGTTTCAGTGATTTCAAACTCTTCCTGTTTTAAGGGGATGTCGCTCTGGGAACCTGCAGCAGCTTGAGACTGAAACAGGAAGGAAGGAGCTGTGAGAGGCAGAGGCAACCCAAAAAGTGTCAGCATTTAAACCAACCCAAACAAAGGCACGCCCCGAAAAAGTAACAGATTTGTGATTTATGTGTGCAGTGGAAGTGCACGAAGGAAAGCTGAAAGAAAAATCTGTTTATCCATCTCCTGTTAAACCATGGATTTGTGTTCTTGGGGTGAGCAAAAGCCTCACCCCCCAAAAAAATTGGGAAATGGAAGAATGAGCTTTCCTTTTTCGGGTGGGGATGGGCAGGCAGGGCTTAGCAGGCTTTATTCCTGCCTTGAGGAATATCTGGGATTTTAAAGCAGTGGCTCTTCTGAAGGGAAGATCGGAGGTGCTGGTGGTGAATCGCTCCCATATCTTTGGTACTCACTGATGGAGGAGCTGGCGCTGAGAGGATTCAGAGCTAAAATCTTGGCTGGGACCCCTCCATTCCTTACCCCTGAGTATCCCTTCATGGCCAGGAGGGCAGGAGAGCACGGAGAGCAGCCGGAGAGGAGCCGGGGATGCTCACAGTTTGTTGCTGAGCCCGTCCTGAGCTCTCTCGATGGCTGGGGCTGAACCTCGGGGTGTTTGAAGCGCCTTGGGAGCAGCGCTGGTTCATTTGGCTGCCTCAGAGGTTCTTTTTTCGAGTGGGACAGGCTGGCAGGGCTCAGCAGGCTTTATTCCTGCCTTGAGGAATATCTGGGATTTTAAAGCAGTGGCTCTTCTGAAGGGAAGATCGGAGGTGCTGGTGGTGAATCGCTCCAATATCCTTGGTGCTCACAGGTGGAGAAGCTGGCACTGAGAGGGTTCTGGGCTAAAATTTTGGCTGGGATCCCTTCATTCCTTGCCCCTGAGTGTCCCTGAGAATCCCTTCGTGGCCAGGAGGGCACGGGGACCAGCAGGAAAGGAGCTGGGGATGCTCACAGTTTGTTGCTGAGCCCGTCCTGAGCTCGCTCGATGGCTGGGGCTGAACCTCGGGGTGTTTGAAGCTGCGGGTTAATTTGGTGGCCTCAGAGGTTCTTTTTTTCGGGGATGGGCAGACAGGGCTCAGCAGGCTTGAGGAATATCTGGGATTTTAAAGCAGTGGCTCTCCTGAAGGGCAGATCAGAGGTGCTGGTGGTGAAAATCTTCCTGAAGCCCCTCGGACAAGAATCACAGAGAATCACAGAAGCAGAATCATGGAATCACAGAATCACAAGAGAATCACAGAATCTACAGGGAACCACAACAAACAATCACAAAATGACAAAATCAGCTCCAGACTTCGCCAGGCACAGACCCACATCGCATGCACTCTGACAACCTCAAAGCAAAACCACAAGCACGACAAGCATCTCACACATAGCCAACACTAAACATTATTCTTTGTTAAACATAAGGCGAGTATCCTCCCATACGGGCATGTAACCAGACTCCACCACTCCTACCCTGGATGAACAACCACCATTCTCATGTTGCTCGGAAAACATTCTCCTTCCCGCCCAGGGAGATACTAACAAAAACAGGTGGAGGCAATGGGGAGATAGCTAAACACAAAAGTCAGCAGTCAGGGGGTGGAATTAAGAAGCCTGCAGCGCGGCAAGAGGAGCCGGGGATATGCCCTGCGCACCAGTTTGAGGTCTCGCTGTGACCAGCATTCACCTCCCACCGTTCGGCCTCCGTGAGACTCTCTCCGCCCAAATCTGCTGCGGAGGCCCTCAGGCACAAACCTGGCTGAATCACCTCGTGGATTGTTGTCAATATGAACATGCTTTGCGCCGTTTACAAATGGTGGAAATGATGCCTCCGCTAGCTGAGGGTAATCTTCTTTGTGTCAGCATCTTGAGACGTGACAGGAGGGAAGGCAGCATGTTGAGAGGCAACCCAAAATTGTCAGCGATTGGCTAAAGAACCACGAACCCGACTACCAGCAAAGGAGGCTAGAAAGATACTGGATTTCGCACACGCCAGCCAAAAAGGGTACTACCAGTACTTGTGCATTTATTGCTGAGTGGAGAGAAAGTGCACGAAGAGAGCACATGGAATCAGAAAAATGCGATGCCTGTGGGGTGGTGATATCGGCTTTCCATCTCCCACCTGTTTCAATACGCCGACTTGGATGGCAGGTTGGTAGGGAGCTGCTTTGGTGCTTGGAGTGAGCAAGAGGAGCTCACCAGAGCTAAAATCTTGGCTGGGATCCCTCCATTCCTTACCCCTGAGTATCCCTTCATGGCCAGGAGGGCAGGAGAGCACGGAGAGCAGCCGGAGAGGAGCCGGGGATGCTCAAACAAAAATAGGTGTGATGAATGCTGGAGGACCCGTCCAGTAAGTGAGCTCGCTCGAGCGCCCGGCGGCCTGGAAAAACACTCGGAAAAAGCATCTGTTAAGTGAAGGCTGGTGTCGGGACAATTCTGGGCTTTTGCGCGATCAGAGTGTTCTTTTTGCGATGTTATGCTGTAGATCAGCTCATGGCTGGCGATAGGGCTCAGGCCAAGGCTTTAAATTTCCTCGTATGGCCTATGAGGGACTATCTGGGAGTTTTAAAAGCCAGTGGCCTCACCTGATAGCTAGATCCAGACAGAAGTCATCCGTAGGTCAACTCGCCCCAATATGCCCTTGCGTTTGCTCATTCTGGAGCACTGCGATCGCTGCAGCGCAGGACTGGTGCTGTCTGAGAGAAATACACAGCGAAAATCACAAGACAAAATTTTTTATTTAGCATGGGAAACCTTTAGCTTCCACATATCTTAGAACCTCCTGTTAGTATCGTTCGCGAGCACCCTTGCACCCAAAGGGTGGCAGTGGAGCAACAGATGGTACTTGTTCCAGGCAGGTGTTCCCTTCTAGCCACGCAATCCCCTCACACGTCCGAGAGGGCATATTGAGCCTGCAGCCCCCTTCAAACGACTCCATTAACAGAGTTCCAGTGGGCGCGGGCCGGCAGACATTTCCCATTCCCAGCGCTCTATCAAACAACAAAAGGAGTCGCATTCCCCAAAGTGGCCAATACCAAGTGAACCATCCCACATCATTGTAACTACTCCGGTCACCAGGCGGTTGGACCATGGGTCGGATGAGCGTGAGCCTATCTCTACAGTGCCACCCAGGCGACCCATCTGCACGATCAAGAGACATGAACAATTCAATGACCACCAGTCGACACCCATTCGCCCAAAGGTGACAACCTCAGTGGACAATCAAGTGAAGCGGGCCATTTCTCAACAACCGCAAAGCCACCATCAGACGGTGGCGGATGCCCAGCAAAGCGGTGGCGTCCAAAACACAGCGAGCAGAACACGCCAGGCGCATAGAATCCCAGCGCCCCATGACCATTCACCTCCCGCACATATGACTGAGCTTTTCTGTTTGAGATAATAAAAGCCCTCCTATACGTCTCCAATATTAGCAGCGGATGGGGATGCTAACTTGGTGACCTTGATATTCCGAAAGACTCTCGAGTCATGAGAGGCTCAAAAAAGGAGCCGGTGGGCGACTGCCAATATTACACTCGGTGGAGGAATGGTGGGTAGGTATGCCGTGCAAATCTGGAGAGTGGACCGAAGAAGACTGTTGGCGGAGAGGTATAGATATGGCTCTCTTGGCATTTTGAAGGTTCGGCGAAGAGAGAGAGCACTTGTGTGAGAGATAACTCAACGAGTGGAAGATAAGGCGTCTGACATCTGCGTGGTGCTCTCATGAAGGAGACTGGAACGGAGTAAGAAAGTCGCTGTATGCTCTCCCGGAAGCAGGAAAATGCGGACAGAATTTTGGCCACACATATGCTTCTCTGGAAGTCGTTGGAGGTCTTTAAAGTTTCATCATAGTTAATTTTAAACAAAAAATCTCTCGTGGTCTTTGCCCATGATATATTTGGGAATATCATGTATACTAACACAGATGGACATGGAATGATTTGCACGGATGAATCAAATTGTTTTAGTGAGTCACAGAAACATCATGTGTCGCAGAAAATAAGCAATGCCTTGACTTTCTACATTAAAAATGTTGAGAGTTTTTTTTCCCCACAGTCTCAGTGACCAAAAATCCTGGGATGGAGAGACAGGCACGCACCTGCATCCCCTCTCCTGCCTGCCACCAGTCCTAATTAGGGACACATTTTGAGGCACAGATGTCTAATCAATGTTTTCTGTGTCTAATTCATGTTTTACAGCAGCCTCCCACACTGCTGCTTCCCCGGGCTCAGCTGGGACTTACATAAGCCATGGCGTGCTCGATCTTGGCTCCTTTCACTTCGGCTTTAAATTGGGTAAAGAAGAGATAAGACTTCCCCTGGGGCCTGGGAGAAGAAAGCAGAGCCATTGTCAGCAGCACAGGGGGTGGAGGTGCAGAGGAGTGAAGGATTTCTGCTTCTCTCCCTCCCCCCACAGCCACCTCTGCATCTCCCGCAGCTTTTTGTGCCGAGGGAAATTTGGGAGGAAAATTAATCTATGAATGTAAGTTTATGTCCAAAAAAACCCAAAGAATCCTGCAACTTTATTCAAATAAAAGGACAAATCATAAAACATTTCCATGAGTCTCTCAAACTGGTAGAATACGCAGCCTTTTTTATTTTAATTTTTTAATTTAATTTTTTTAATTTTAATTTTTATTATTTAATTTCCAAGCCATATTTCCCTCTCTTTCCCCATTAAAATACAAACTAATACAAACTCCCATCTAGTGTGCATTCCCCCCTTCTTATTCTTTGTGCCTCTATTATTTTTCTTTAAATCTAAAGTTTAAACACTCCCTTAAATAAACATCAATCTGTGTCAATTAGCAAAATTCCTATAAAATTTATAATTCCTCTCATTACTCCTTTTAATATCTACCTTTCAATATCAACCTGCAGACCCCATAACTTATTTTAAAAGACATCTCCCTCTTGCTCCTTTCACGGGGAATAAAGGAATGCAGAATTTATAAACCAAAAACTGTTTGAAAATCACCCCCAGATTTTCCGAGAGAGGAAAATCCCCATCCCTGCCCCACATCCCAACCCCCGGGGTGGTTTTGGGGCAGTTTTGCTCAGGACACACCTCCAGATGGAGCAGGAGAAGAGCCCGCTGTCCTCGCTGACCCCGACACTCATCTGCCATTGCTGCACAGGGAGAAATCCGCAGTCAGAGAAGGGAAAAACCCCCGAGGCCAATCCTAAAATCATCCCAATCACTTCACCCCAGACAGCACCCAGCACTCCTGGTGGCCCTTTTTGCTTCCTCCTCGCCACAATTGTGAGGAGCAGTTCCCAGGCTCATTTCCTTTCAGGTTTAAAAGGAGGAGCAATTCCCAACCCAGGGTTTGCCCAGCTCTTTTCAGGTTTAAAAGTAGGAGTTGATTCCAAAATCCCGTGCTCGGGTTGATTTCCTTTGCCCACTTTTGCCCAGGGTTTGCCCAGCTCCTGTCAGGCTCAAAAGGAGCAGATTCCCATCCTGTGCCCACGATTTGCCCAGCTCCTTTCAGGCTCAAAAGGAGGAGCAAATTCCAAAATCCCATGCCCGGGTTGATTTCCTTTGCCCGCTTTTGCTTGGTTTGCCCGTCTTTTCAGGTTTAAAAGGAGGAGCTGATTCCCAGCCCAGGTTTGCCCAGTTCCTCTCAGGTTTAAGAGGAGCAGATTCCCACCAAGGTTTGCCCAGCTCCTCTCAGGCTCAAAAGGAGCAGCAGATTCCCATCCCGTGCCCAGGTTTGCCCAGCTCACCTCGTTGGTGCCGCCCTGGGCCGAGTAGGTGAAGGTGCAGCCGTAATCCCCCTGCCAGGAGAGAGGAACAGGAGCAGGCTCGCTTTAGGACGGGCTTTTCTTCCACAGAACCGAGGAATTGTCAGGGTTGGAGCAGAGAGTCCAACTGTTCCCAGCACTGGCCCGTCCCAAGTGCCACATCCACTCTGAAATCCCTCCAGGGATGGGGATCCCACTGCCCTGAGCAGCTGTGCCAGAGCCTGACCACCCTTTCCATGAGGAATTTTTCCCAATATTCAATCTAAACCTCCATCTGAGGCTATTTCCTCCTGCCCAGGGTGAGGTTTGGTGTTTTGGGGGGCCCAGGGACCCCCAGCCCCCTCTCTACAGGGGCCGTTCCCTTGCTGAGCCCCCTTCCCCTTTTTCTTTCAGACCCTTTCGCCTCTCTCCCTGTCCTTGGGGTACCTCACCCCTTTGGAGGTGAGGGTCCTCCTCCCCCATTCCTGGGGTCCTCCTCGCTACAGAGACTGTCCCACCTTGGGATCTGCTTTCCTTGGGCACCCCCTTCTGCTGGTAACCCAATTTGGGGACTCCTTCCCTTCCAGAACCCCCTACTCTGTAAAGGCTCCCTCACTCCTTGGGGTCCCTTCTCCCTGGGATCCCCCCGCCTTTACAGCACCCTTAAGGGTCCCCTTTTTCACAGGAACCCGGCCGTTCCCTGGAGATCTCCGTTCCCTGGGAGATTCTCTCGGGGACCTCCTGCCTTTAAAGCCCCTTTGGGACCTTTTTCACGGGAATTTCCCGTTTTCTCCGGGATCCCCCCGCCTTTGCAGCCCCCTTTGGGGACCCCTCTCTCCCGGGGACCCCACTCACTCGCCCGCCCACCCCCGCGCCCAGCCAATCCCCGCAGAACACATGATTGACAAGGCGCGCAGCCAATCAGCGAGGGCGCGTACCTCTCTCACCCGCTCCCTCCCTCCGGCCGCTCACCAGGCTCCGGGAAGGAGTGAACCTCCCGCCGGGCCGTCGAACTCGGCCGTGCTCGGGGCAGCACCGGGCCGTGCCGGTTCCGCGGCCGCCCGGGCCGCCAGACACAGCAGAGGGGGGCACAGCGCGCGTACCGGCCGCTCCTCCCGCTGGGCGCCGCCATCTTGGAGAGGAAGCGCGGGCTATGGCGGCCGCGGACAAAAGCACTGGAAGGGGTTTGATCTGGGTTTGATTTTGATTTCTATGTCATGTGCAATCTGTTGAGCAATCCAAGACTCACTCCGTGCCCTGGTGCCTCCTCCCAATGTTGGAAAATACACCAAAAAAAAATTTTATAGAACTTTAGTCAAAGATTTTGTTCGGGGAAGGTGCTGAAGGTTCTTTCCAGGGTGTTTTTACACCAGGTGAGGGTTGAGGAGCTTCACAGCTCAACAGAGTGGGGGTGGCACAAAAAAAAGGGTCATCAGTGGCCATCATCATGCAGACCATCAATGACACTGACCACGTGCCATCAGGACCATCGACCACCAGTGACCATCAGTGACCATCAGTGACTCAGTGACCATCATGACCATAAAGGGGTAAAAGAACACGCTCCAAACTCACCCTGGCACCTGATCTGGACCTGATCAGCATCAGAGGCAAAAAAATCCAACAGAACCCAAATCCTGAGAACTGCACAAGTTGGACCAATGAACATTGAACCAATAAAGATTTCTTGGGTTTTGCTGGATAAATTTGGGGGAAAATCTGTAAAATCCACGTGTCATGGAATGATTTTGTCTGCACATGGATGAAATTATTTCTGTGACATCCTGGCCAGAAAATAAAGCAATGCCTTGACTTTCTACCATTAAAATATTGGAGAGTTTTTGGTTTTTCCCCACAGTCTCAGTGACACCAGCAAATCCCTGGGATGAAGAGAGCAGGGACCTGCATCCCCTCTCCTGCCTGCCACCAGTCTCTAATTAGGGACACATTTTGAGGCACAGATGTCTAATCAATGTTTTCTGTGTCTAATTCATGTTTTACAGCAGCCTCCCACACTGCTGCTTCCCCGGGCTCAGCTGGGACTTACATAAGCCATGGCGTGCTCGATCTTGGCTCCTTTCACTTCGGCTTTAAATTGGGTAAAGAAGAGATAAGACTTCCCCTGGGGCCTGGGAGAAGAAAGCAGAGCCATTGTCAGCAGCACAGGGGGTGGAGGTGCAGAGGAGTGAAGGATTTCTGCTTCTCCCCTCCCCCCACAGCCACCTCTGCATCTCCCGCAGCTTTTTGTGCCGAGGGAAATTTGGGAGGAAAATTAATCTATGAACTACGAGTTTATGTCCAAAAAAACCCAAAAGAATCCTGCAACTTTATTCAAAAAAGGACAAATCATAAACATTTCCATGAAGTCTCTCAAACTGGTAGAATACGCAGCCTCTTTTTTATTTTAATTTTTTAATTTAATTTTTTTAATTTTAATTTTTATTTTTTAATTTCCAAGCCAATATTCCCTCTCCTTTCCCCATTAAATACAAACTAATACAAACTCCCATCTATGTGCATTCCCCCCTTCTTATTCTTTGTGCCTCTATTCTTTTTCTTTAAATCTAAAGTTTAAACACTCCCTTAAATAAACATCAATCTGTGTCAATTAGCAAAATTCCTATAAAATTTATAATTCCTCTCATTACTCCTTTTAATATCTACCTTTCAATATCAACCGCAGACCCCATAACTTATTTAAAAAACATCTCCCTCCCGTTCTTTTCACGGGGAATAAAGGAATGCAGAATTTATAAACCAAAAACTGTTTGAAAATCACCCCCAGATTTTCCGGAGAGGAAAATCCCCATCCCTGCCCCACATCCCAACACCCCGGGGTGGTTTTGGGGCAGTTTTGCTCAGGACACACCTCCAGATGGAGCAGGAGAAGAGCCCGCTGTCCTCGCTGACCCCGACACTCATCTGCCATTGCTGCACAGGGAGAAATCCGCAGTCAGAGAGGGGAAAAACCCCCGAGGCCAATCCTAAAATCATCCCAAAATCACTCCAAACACCCAGACAGCACCCAGCACTCCTGGTGGCCCTTTTTGCTTCCTCCTCGCCACAATTGTGAGGAGCAGTTCCCAGGCTCATTTCCTTTCAGGTTTAAAAGGAGGAGCAATTCCCAACCCAGGGTTTGCCCAGCTCTTTTCAGGTTTAAAAGTAGGAGTTGATTCCAAAATCCCGTGCTCGGGTTGATTTCCTTTGCCCACTTTTGCCCGGGTTTGCCCAGCTCCTGTCAGGCTCAAAAGGAGCAGATTCCCATCCTGTGCCCACGATTTGCCCAGCTCCTTTCAGGCTCAAAAGGAGGAGCAAATTCCAAAATCCCATGCCCGGGTTGATTTCCTTTGCCCGCTTTTGCTTGGGGTTTGCCCAGCTCTTTTCAGGTTTAAAAGGAGGAGCTGATTCCCAGCCCAGGATTTGCCCAGTTCCTCTCAGGTTTAAAGGAGGAGCAGATTCCCATCCAAGGGTTTGCCCAGCTCCTCTCAGGCTCAAAAGGAGCAGATTCCCATCCCGTGCCCAGGCTTTGCCCAGCTCACCTCGTTGGTGCCGCCCTGGGCCGAGTAGGTGAAGGTGCAGCCGTAATCCAGCGCGGTCGTAGCGCGGCGGCCATGTTGGGTGTGGCAGGAGCTCGGACGGGCCACACGTGTCCCCAGGACATGGGGACATCAAGGACAAGGGACAACAGGGTCAGCCAATGGGGAAAGAGAGAGGGAAATGTGGCCGGGAAATTGGGATAAAAAGGAGGCTGCATCCTCTGGCAATTTCAGGAAATATCCCATGGCCTCTGCCTTTATTCATATAAAGTCACAGGACTCCTCTGTCTCCTTTTTGGACACAAACCTCCGGTGTTTTTGTATTAACGTTCCTAACAACCATTCTGTGACATGCACCGGGTTGCAGCAGCCAATTAACAGTGGCACTTTTAATTGCTTCTTGTCGCACAGGAACAAAATCCCGTTTCCAGAAGGGAATGGCAGAGGATTTGCAGCAGGGTGGGAAGGAGGGTCAGCTGTCCTGGCTGTCCATCACTGGTTACCAGTGTCCTGCAGCCGGGAGCAGGAAAAACCTGGTTAAACCAGAAAAAACTCTGGGTTAGAGGAGAGGATAAAGCACAGAAATCTGCCCCAGCTCCGAGAGGAGCCGGAATGGGAATCAGGAACAGGAGGATTCTTTGTGGGGCCATGCCTGAAGCCGTCCCCATGTCCCAGCACGGAGCTGGGATGCCTCTGATTTCACCAAAATCCCTCTGTGAGGATTCCCCAAGATCAATTTACACTCTTTCTTTTATCCAGACACACACAGAGCCCAGCCCAGCCCTGCCCTTGTGCCTTCCTTGGACACCCCACTCCTCCTTTGGGGGACTTTGGGATTTCTGAGCCACTCCAGTTATTCTGGAGGTGCTGCCTGCACGGCCCAGGACAGAAATCAAATGCCTGAGACCCCCCAAACACCCAGAATTTCCACTGACGTGGCTTTTCCAGAGCCAGAGCTGTCCTTGCACCTTTATCCCACCCACTTTGGGAATGGAGATGCCGGGAAGTTTTCCACTCGAGCATCTTTCAGGGCAAGGAGTGACTTTTCCGAGCTAATTTCGTAGCTCGAGGAGTGATTTTGTTTTAAAAATAAGCCCTCAAGAACATCTGTTCGCCCTCCACACCTAAAAATAAAGCCCCACAGGGTGGGTTTTTGGGAGAGAAATGCCTCCCGAGCCACTCAAGTCCCAAATTTTTGAGGAAGAGTCATTTTTTTTGCCTGGTTTCCCCAGCACCTGCTGCTTCCTCTGTCACCACCACTCAGGAAATCAGCTCAGCTGCAAATCCTCCTCCCAGAGCCACCCTGCTCCCTGTTCCCATCACCTTTCCTGCAGGACATCCCATCATTTGGGGCCTGTTCCATATGGAACAGCTCTGGCTTGCAGGAGGTGATTTCCCAGCTAATTCCTCTCGGGATTCTCAATCCCCAAAAGAAGACAACCGAGCCCTTTTTCAGGGTGCCAAACAATCCTGCAGCAAGCTGGGGGGATCAGAGGAGCCGAGAGCTCTGCAAACTTTTCTAGACAAGAGCGTTTTTAAGACATTTTAAGAAACACTTGGCTTTTTGGGGACAGGAAAAAGCAGTTTAAATTAAGCCTGGAAAGAAACATGAAGATTTTTCCCATCCAGCAGCACCCACCCAGCTGTGAGGGCAGCAGGGACAGAGGGAGCAGCTTTGCTGGCTGCAGGGTGCTCTTGTCACCCATCTCAGAGGTGCAACTTCCTCCACCCCGCTCCCTCCTTCCGACCTCAAAACTCACACCCGAGGTGCTGTGCAGCAGCTAAACCACAACTGTAATAATTGGGACAATTATTTAGGCACGGGGACAAAAAGAGGAGGGAAATATGCTCCCAGCCATCCCCAGGAGCTCAAATGCTCCAGCTGGAAGAAGCTGCACATTTAGAAAAAGCCTCCAGCAGCACCCTCAGGGCATGAAGAGCAGCTTAATTAACACAGGAGGCAAAGCAAGGCCGGGTTTGGGGAGCTTTGAGGGCGAGCAGAGGCAGGCCCAGCTCTGCAAAAGCAGCTCTGCGTGTCCCAGAGCGGGATCAGAGCAGCTGCACCCCCAAAATCCCATCGGAGGGAGGGAGGTGGCCAAACCAGGCTGGTGCTGACTCGCTCAAGGTCACAGCGAGCCAAAAGGATTCCCAACCCTGGATTGCTCGGATCATTCTTCCCCCGAGGAACATCAGGGATTTAATATTCTCTCCACTGCTCGGCACAGAAAGAACAGAGCTCTTGGCTCGCAGCAGAGCTGCTCTGGATGTGGCAGCAGCTGCAGTTTCCTCCCCAAAGCCCCCTCCCCCTCCAACGCAGCCACCAACGTCTCTTTCCAATATTTTAATGAGTCGCTACATCTTACACTCATAATTATAAAAGAATAAGAATCCATAAAAATATTTTCTTTTCATAATACGCACTTAAAATACTCCAGGGCAAGTCGACGTGGTTCATTTGGGTGGGTTTTTTTTTTTTTTTTTTTGTTTTTTTATGTTTTTGTTTTGTCCCTGGCAGAACCCTTGGCTTGAGGGGGGGATGTGCTCCCCTGAGGTGTGATTGCTCAATCCCCCCTCCCCAGAACTGCAGTTCCTGTTGCTCAGGTAAATAAAAACCAGGAGAGAGCGTTGCTGAGTAGACGGGCAAGGGGGACCAGTCACTGACCCGCAGAGAACTGAAGCACAGCCAATTTCAGTGCACATCGGAAAGCTCGGGAGGAAGGAGGGAGGTCGGGGGGGCGGCACAGAGAACGGAGGGAGGGAGGATTTGCATAAATATCATCCATCTTGTGTTGCAAAAACCCAAATGCTGCTGTGAGCTCTGGAGAGAGGCTCTGGCTGTAGCCAGCTGCCAGTGCTACCTTGTTGGCACAACTCTTTGTGTGAGAGCTGCCATGAGAGGAAGGATCAGAGGACGCCGTTACCAGCCCCGGCCGCTTCCTCCACCTGCTCTGCAAATTTAAACTGGAAAAAATAGATATAAAATTTAAAAAAAAAACCAAAAAAACCGAAAAAAACAAACTAGTGTTGCATGCTTCTGTAGAGCTCTCTTCACTTTGCAGGGCTGCAGGACACAGAGCAGCTCCCCAGGTGAGCAGTAGGTAGTTCTCTCTTCCCTCCCGCTCCTGGCTTAAGGCAGCTTCTGATTCGGCTCTTCCATTTCCAACACAGGCACTGAGTTCTTGCAGGTAAAAGTTTGGGAACTGCACAGGTGCAGTGGGAAGGGAAAAGGATTGGGGGAGAGAGAGAGAGAGAGAGAGAGAGATGGACACAAACCTCAGCCTCGGGACACAGACCACTGTCCATTGATTCCCAGGAGAGAGGGAGTAGCAGCAAAAAAAGCGTTGAACAGCCAGGCTGGAGGAGAGGAGGAGGACGAGCAGCCGAGCAGGGGCAGACCTCCAGCTTGGAAAGTGAGAGAAGGTGGCACTGTCCAAAGGGAAGGTGCCCTCCAGCTTTTCCCCCTGGCCTGGGGGTGCCCCCAGCCCGACGTGGGCACTCAGCCCTTTGTGCTGTGGGTTGGACTCTGCTGGGGAGCGGGAGGGCACGGGGCAGGTGAGCTGTCAGTGTCCAGTTTGCAGAGGCTCGTGCTCTCAGAGGTATTCTTGTAGAAAGTGCAGCAGCGTGATTTCGTAGTGCTCTCCTGACTCAGGGCACCGAATACTGTGTCTCTCGTTGGGGTAGATCTGTGCAGGGGCAGACATGGGGCATTGGTCACTTGGCAGGGACAGAGCTCCCTCCCCTCAGCCCTGTTCCCTCCATCCACGGGGACAAAGAGGTGCCAGGAGAGGTCTGGAGCACAACCCCTCCCTCTCTCTGCCAGCTGGGACAGAAGAGTTCACAGAGAAGGAAAGTTCCAGGCCTCAGGGCAGCAGCCCTGCCTGCACATGCCACATCTGGCAGCCGTGGAACAGCCACAGTGCCACCTCCCGGCCTCCTCTCCGATTCCAGCGAGGTGCTGGCTGTCACCAACTCACAACAGGATGTGGCAGATCTGCCTCCATCTCCTGCTGTCCCCAGAACACCCAGCAGGGAACTTGCTCCAGATTTATGGGACATTCCCACCCCACTGCTGTCCCTCCTACCTGCAGCTGGTAAGGTTTGCCAGCCCGGATTAGCTGCGATACCAGGAAGTTGGTGTGAAAAAAGTGCACATTTTCATCCAAAAAGCCATGGAGGATCAGCAAACGATTTGGCCTGGGCGTGGGGTGAGAGATAAGAAGAGAAACAGGGTGAGAAACCAGATGGAAAACACGATGAGACATCAGAAAAATGCTCTGCAGAGAATTTGAGCAAAGGGTTGCCAGCTGGACAAGCCAAACCCAAGCAAGAGCAGTGCCAGAACCTCGAGCCCTCCCTGGCAGAGGGGCTGGGGTGCCATGGCCCAGCTGCTGCTGAAGGCAGTGACCAAAAAACACAAGTTAAACCCATCAGAACCCTTTGGGATTGAGCAGAGGTGGCCCCAGGAGCAACTTTGGAGCAGGTACTCACTCGTTGGGAAGCTTTTCCACGTGCAGTGCCACCGAGCCAGCCTCGTAGCCCTGCTGGTTGTTCTCGGGGACGTCCATGTAGCGCTCGGTGTAGCCGGTGTCGTAGGCCATCCACACGGTGACAGGGGCACCTGCTATGGCAATCTGTCAAACAGAGAGGTGGCACCACACAGCCTCCATTATCACCTGCTCACTGGGCTCTGTTTTCCTGCAGAGGCAGCAAAAAGCAGGCTCTGGGCTGTTGTGTCACTCAGAGCAGGATTGTCCTTCAGCAAACCCACAGAGAACTCAAATTCCTCCTCCTGCTGTTCCTCTTAGGGTCACAACGGGGGAAAATTCCTCCAAATCAGCCTCCCCTTTGCAAGGAGGATTTGGGATTTGGCATGGGGAAGTGGCACAGCAATTATCACATTGTGGGGCAGATCAAACCCTCCACCAGGGAAGGAGCACAACCCAGAGCCATCCTCCCCCAGGAATGGAGCCAGGAGTGCAAACACCCTCCCGCCCACCACAAACAAACCCAAAAGCCAACTCCAGCTGTCAAAAGGAACAGAATCTGCGAGGACCAAGCGTCCCAAAGGTGCCAGCCCCACGTGCAGGCTCACCTTGAAGACGTTGGGTTTACAGATGAGCCCCATGAGGGACAGGAAGCCCCCGTAGGACCAGCCGTGGATGGCCACCCGGCTCAAGTCGATGAACCCGTATTTTTCTGCTACGTAATGTAAACCTTCCACCTGGTCCTCTATCTCCACCTGACCCTAAAATGAAACCAGAAGGCTCACGTTAGTGGGCTCCATAAATTCAGAACTTTGAGACAGCAACGAGCAACACTCACACAGGAAAGGAGCAGCCACAACCTTTAGGAAGGACAAATGACCAGAGATTCCCCAGCACAAGGAGGACGTTACCATTTGGTTTTTCAGGGCCCCTTCAAATTTGAGGCCTCGCTGGCACGATCCCCTTCCATCAATCACCACCACAGCATAGCCCAGGGATGCCAAGGTGTTCAGCCGCAGGTACTTGATGCCTTTGAAGGAGTTGTTCACCAGTTGCACCTGCACAAGGAGGGAGGAAGAGTTTCAGAGCTCTCCTGTGTCAGTGGAGGATCCTGAGCTGGACAGCAGCCCCACATTGAGCTGTCAGAGCCATGGAAATCAAACCACACCTGAGGTTTGAAGCAGAGATCAAACACAGGGACAAACTAAAAGAGAGGGGGTTTAGATTAGGTATTAGGAGGAAATTTTTTGTGGTCATGGTGAGGAGGTCATGGCACAGGGAGTGTCCAAGACCAGGTTGGACAGGGATTGAAGCACCCTGGGATAGTGGAAGGTGTCCCTGCCATGGCAGGGGTGGCACTGGGTGAACTTTAAGGTCTCTTCATCCCAAACCCTTCCATGATTCCATTCCATTCCATGACCCATGACAGTGCTCATTGCTACCCAAAGGACAAACGCTGATCCATGAGTGACAGAGCTGTGCCTGGGCAGCAGCCCCACCCCAGCAGCTCCCCAGGGATCTTACCTGAGGGCCCCCATACACAAAGAGCACCGTGGGATGCTTCTTTCCAGGCTGCACATCGTGGGGTTTGTAGACCATTCCGTAGAGCTCCACGTCCGACTGCGTGCGGAAGTGGAAGATCTCTGGGGGAACGTAGTCTGGGGGACAGCCTGCAGCAGGAGGGGCACACTGAGATTTTGGAAGGGATTTTGCACTGAGGGACTGCAGCAGCCTCTGCCTCCCACCCCACTGAATAAAACCTGACCCTGCTCAGGGCTCCTCCAACATCAAACCACACCCAGGCTTAGCAAAACCTCTCCCCGGCAAACACCACCTCTCCTGCCTGCACAGGGAAGGAATTCCACAGGAAAACCTCACCAGCTGTGAGTTCTCCAAAAAGGCCCACTGTGCCACAACAGCAAGGTGGGAGAGGGTAAAAAAGGGATGGGGGAAAGTGTTTGCAATAGGGGTTCAGGTGCTGCTGTGAGCTGTACCTAAACCTTGAAAACCCACAGTGCAGAATGGAGCAGCCACTGCATCCCAGGTACTTGTCCCTTCCCTTTTCAGACAAATCATGAATAAAAAACCACCTGGAAGTGTTCAAGGCCAGGTTGGATGGGGCTTGGAGCAACCTAGTGAAAGATGCATGGGGACAGGATGGATTTCAATGTCCCTTTTCACTCAAACCATTGGGTGATTCCATGGTAAAACCACACCTTTGTGGATGTGTAAACTCTGCACAACCCTGAGCACTGTTTTTGCTCAATGTGTGAAAAACCTCAAAAGCCAACAGTGCATTTCCTGGGCGAGATGACCATGAGAAATATCTCCCCCACAAGACAACACGAGTGAAAGTCCTCAGGCCACTCCTTGCCCATCACTCTTAGCTACTGCTGGAAGATTTATCACTGTGAAGGTCCCATGGGCACCTTCTCCAGAACTTACTGGCTGCTTCCATCATGCTGGCCCAAAATTTGGGCTGCTTGTGGAGCGGGTCTTCATCGGAGCCGCTGAGCTTGTAGATGTGCACACAGGGAGGAGTGCTCACGCTGCTGTAGTGGCTGATGAACATGTCAAAGTTCTGGCAGGGCAGAGAGCACAGGCAGGGAATGAGCATTTCCCATGGAAAAGCTCCCACATCTCGAGCAGCACTCAGGATTTGTGATCAACCACGATTTCCTGGTGTTTCCAGTTAGGAAATGGGAATGCAAGAAACAACAAACCTGGCTCATGGAGCAGCTGTGGGAGAAGCCTGGAGTGGTGAGCCGCATGATTTCCCCAGGAGACTCATAGCTGACCACGTAGAGGTGATGCTCCAGCGGGGTGTCCTTCGTGCCTTGGAAATACACCAGCTTGGTGGCCTCATTGACCCAGATCTGTGCCAGGAGAGAGGGCTCAGGGACACACAGGGACAAGCTTTGCTCCTCTGCCAGCCCCAAGTGTCTGTGCCTGGGCAGAGCCAGCTCAGAACACACACAGACCATGACGGGGCTGCTCAGGGCAGGGAACTGAGGGCCAGAGAACACACAGAGCACTGGGAAAACTGCAGACAGCACAGTCTCTCAGCCTTTTTTTAATGACTCAAAGCATTTGCTTATTAATGAGCACAAAAAAATGGACTTTGATCCCCATTAGATGAGATCTTAAAGAACTACAGAACCATTTATGTTGGAAAAACCCTCCGAGATCAAGGGCTCCAGCCATGAACCCAGTGTTCAGCACTAACCCACATCCCTGTGTGCCACATCCACACCCTTCTGAACATTTCCAGGGATGGTGACTCCCCACCTCCAACCTGAACCTTCCCTGGTGCAATGTGAGGTTGTTTTCTCTGCTCCTTGTTCCCTGGGAGAAGAGCTTGACCCTCATCCGGCCACAGCCAAAGCATGGCTGGATTCTGAGGGTACAAATGCCTTTTTCCCAGCCATCAAGGCAATGAATTCCCATTTGTGGGAGGATCAGTCTAACAGCTCTCAGCACCAAACTTTAAGATACATTAAAATAGGTTTTCACTGTCCAGATAAAGCTGTTTCTAAAAACCACCCAGTCAGGCAGGAAAAGAGAAGACAGCTTTTAAATCCTGCATTGATCCAGAGACAGTAACTGAACTGTTTTTCCACCTTACAGTTTCCAAATTCTATTTCTGGCTAACCCACAGTTTGAAGACCCCTGTGAACAGCAAAAGGGAAAAACATATCCAATTCAATTGGCCAGGAAAACCAGGCAGAGCCCTGTGGAGCAACAAATGCATCAAAATAATTGCTGCTAACACAATTTTAGCCATAACACATGCAGGGAAGAGCTGTGGCCAAAATCAACAGCATGTACAGTGAGAATCCACATGGGGAGGGACAGCAGGTTAATTGCAGATTGAGAAAAAGCAGCAGAAACCAAAAGCTTGGAGCTGTTGGTCTTTCAAAAAGCGAGAAGTGAAAATCCAGATTAATTGGAAATGAACAGACAAGGTCTTTATTTTGACAGAAATCACCTGGGAGTGTTAAAGATCAGACTCGGAGTTAATTCCTGAAGCAAAAAAATGAAACTGGGTTTCTACAAGATTAATAAAAATTCATTTCTGGCTGTTCTGCAACTGACAACAGCTACGTTTTCTCCATATTCTAAATTGCTTTATATTCCCCAGCTGCCTTCTTCCTAAAGGCTCTGCTGAGGGATCAGCTGGAGACCAAGAGTTCACTCCGAGTGCCAGGACACATTTCCACACTGCAAGAACTCATTGGAGTTAAAATGCCTCAGCAAAGGCAGCAATCCCCAGCCTTCTCCACAAAATGGTTCTTTGCTGCTCTTAAACCTCAAACTTGTGTCCTTTTTTATGGCCTGACCCACTCCTGGGATTTACCTAAGGAGCAATCCGTGGTCTGATTAAGAAGGCAATCAGATCTGTGTGCACTGGCCTACAGCACTTCTGGGGAAAGCAGAGGCAGCAATAAAAACAGCAACAAAATGAAGCTTTAAGCAGTTCTAGCAGGTCCCAGGCGTAACAGAGGACTCAGGCCAGGACTGGGGGCAGACAGTGCAGAGCTGAAACACTGCAAGAGAATAAAAATAACCCCTACCTTGGATCCGTGCCTCGCCAGCACCTCCCATTCCCCACCAGTCAGGGCGATCTCCTCCTTGATGGGACATTTGAAATCATCTGCAAGAAAAGACCACGAGAATAAATCACTGCCCTCCCTCAAGGACAGCACAGGGAGCTCCCAGGGCTGCAGGTTTTACCCTCACTGTGGACATAGGGCTGCACCCAGTCGTGGCTGCCTGGCTTTAGGATTGCTGTCACCCTGTACAGGTGACAAAACCCCGTTTTGCACTCGTTGGCTCGGATAAAGCAGAGCTCTTCCTCCTCCCCCTCCGGCTGGATGAAAGGATAGAAGATGTCGTGAACCTGCCAGGCAAGATGAGAAACCTCTGAGTGATTTGCTTTATCAACCCCTTGAATTAACACCAAATTTGGGGACTGAATAGCAAAGCTGCTGGAGCAAGGACAAAACTGGACACCCAATCAACCCAGCCCGGAGCCTCTTACATTTATCCACACATCAGTGGTTTCTTCATAGATCACAAATGGCTGGACATTTTCTGGCACAGTTTTGGCAAATTCAGCACGTTGCTCTTCATTTTCTGGGACTGGAATAAAGAGTGCTGGAGGCAAAAGGACTAGCTGGAGCCGCTGCTGAGGTCTGTCTAGGAACATAGCCCAGGCACTGGGGAAAGAAGTTGGAGGTGAATGTCAGCACCACAGAAAAGAGATCCCTTTCCAACACTCAGAACATGCATCCCTTTCTTCCCCCCACTGGCAGAAGGGATTTGGGCATCTGAATGCAAAGCTTTTCTCATCGCTGCTGCTTTCTAATCCCCTGGAAGCTGTGCCAACACTCCTGTACTGCCAGACAGCTCTGGTATTTCACAGGGGTATCGCTCCGACGAGATGTCTGACAGATTTGCCAGCGCCTGCTCCAAGGGAGCACTGCTGACAGAGCCCTGTCTCCAGGATGGATCTCCTCCTTGGACACCCCTCCATCCATCAGAAGTGTTGTTTGTGCTCCAGCTCTCAAAATTCCCCTCCAAAAGCTCCTTGTGCTCTGACTGAAAGAGGCCGTCACACACCCACCCCAAGGAGGATTTGGGAATGATGTGGGAACTGTGCTGGGGACTTGGCATGGGGAAGTGGCACAGCAATTATCACATTGTGGGGCAGATCAAACCCTCCACCGGGGAAGGAGCCCATCCCAGAGCCATCCTTGCCCAGCCCCATCCAGGGATGAGCTGCAGCAGGACACAGGAATGGAGCCAGGAGTGCAAATATCCTCCTGTCCACCACAAAAAAAAAACAAAAAGTCAACTCCAGCTGCCAAGGGGATGGGTTTTTTTCACTCCCAGCTCTGCTCCCCTGCAAGGAGAGTCCCTGGGAGTGGTGCTGCACTGCAGGCTCTCAGTGTGACAGATGGTGAAGCACAGCCACCCCAAGGCCTGTGAGAGCATCCAGGGAAGTTCCATCATTACAGGCAGATTTGAAAAGAGCCAGCTCTCTCTCCCCCAGCACTGCAGGATTTCAGGAACTGAGATATTCAGCACATTTAGATAAGCTCTGGTGCAGAACATCACAATCACCTCCGGGATTACCTGCTGGAAAGCTCTCTAAATTTCCTTTCCAGAGCAGAAAATTAATGACGAGTTACAGAATGCCACCTTCAAAGGCAGCCAAGTCACCTTAACTTGATCTGCACACACACCAGTTAACAGCCAAGCAAGTTTGGGAGGAGAAAAGATTAAGAACTTTCAAATTTCAATCAGATAGGGGTGAATTCTGTAACTCTTCAGGCAAGACTGTGAATCCCATTTGGAGCAATAGCCAGTCCCAGAGCGATCCTTTCTCTTGGACACGCTGCATGAAGGACGTGGCACTGCAGATCCTGTGATTCAGGCTTTGATCACAAACTGTGCCAATGAACAAAGATAAAACTGCCTCCAGAACACCCCCATTTTCAGCAGGAAGCACGCTGTACCTGTGTTAAACTCCAAAGAATTCCCCAGGACTGCCCACTTAGTGTATCAATGTCATTTAACTCTGTGGTTGTGACAAACCCCACTCTGCTCTGCTTCATTCCTACTTTTAGGATCTTCCAGCACGGAAAAAACCAAATATTCCTGTGCCATTTCCAGCACTCAGGGCTTTAAAACCAGCTCACAAACACAACATAAGCTCCCCTACAACCAGAGGAATCCTAAGGAAAATTATTTTGGGAGGTAAATGAACTTACAATTTGCCATCCCGGGTCCACCCGGCACGGGCAATGTACTCCACGGTGGGAAACAAGGCAGAGAAGGGTTGCACCAGCTCTTTGTCCTGAGCATACACAATCTGCAGCAAAACCAAGGTCCAGCATCAAATCAGAGCAGCAGAGCTCCTCACCTCTCCCAGGCAAGCTCGGGGAGATGGGAGAGCTTTTTTTAGGAAGTTTAGCTACGGGCATCAGCAAGGGTCAGGCCAGGAGAAGCAAGCCTGGCTACAAAGAGCAGGAAGAGAAGGGAGAAAGAAGCTTCAAAGGAAAATGATTTGGGCATTCAGCCATGGGAAAGGACACAGGCAGGGACTGAAGCCCAGGATCAGACCTGGCTCCAGCCCTCCTGCTCTGCCACCAGGCTAACCCCACTCCCCCTTCCCTCATGTTCCCAGCTGAAACTCCACCAGAACGATGCTTTTCAGCATTTTCAAGTCTATCTGCTTCTTGGATAAACAGATTAGAGAACCAGGTGTTATAAGAGGATAGAAAACCCAGACTAACACTATTCAGGATTTCTTTGTGACCTTGTTTTAATTTTAGAGAGCTTCAGAAACTGAAGAAACTGTGCAATGTCCCCTTCTGAGTTATCACTTACCTTACCCTTGCTGTCTGTTTTAAATTCTGCCAGCTTCAACGTAATCTTGGGGTTTTTGCTGCCTGCAGAGGAGTGAAAAAACACCAAGATGATCAAGTTGAACCTTCTGTAGTTACACAAAATCCAGCTTTTAAAGGAGAATTGCCCCTGGCCCTACTGAAACAGCTCTGTGTGAATTTACAAATATCAAATATGCATGTGAGCAAACAGCAGACTCATTCTGGGAACAGGAACAGTTTGCTTTGCCTTCCCTAGCTGGCTGTGCATGTTCTCAGGAGGGAGAGGAGAGATGGGATTCAGAATATATCCCACAATACACCAGCAGATGTATTTCACTTCCTCAGCAATCCTTTCATTTAGGTCTGGGATTGAAAGTCCAGCCTTTCTTGCAGCAGATTTTGGGATCGGAAAGTCAATTAGGTCTCAACATTTACAGCCAATTTCTACTTCCTAGTAAGTGCTGAGATTAATGAGGCAAAGTTTACAGCCCCAATTCCACTGCTGATTCCAGCAGGAGGCCAGAGCTGCCTCAGCAGCCCCACGTGTTTCACTCACCTGTCCTGGGGTACCGATAGGAATCTGTTTTTCTCTCCTCCAAGGCAGGTGAAGGAACGTGAATTATCTCCACCTCTGACTCATCCACTTCCTCATACAAGATCCGCAGCGTTTTCAAATCCTCTGAACCTGGCACAGAGAGCAGGAATGTTTGCAGCAGTGTTTTCCTGCTGTTTCTGGCTCACCTGGAGCACTGGTACAGAGGGAACACCTGTACAGCCCCAGCTCTAGGGGCCACCTGCAAACCCTCCAAGCACAACCAGAATTCCCTCAGTGCTTTGTTCCTTCAGGTTATCTCCTCAGGAACAGCCCAAACCCAACCCAAAGGGAAATCATGCTCAGCACATCATTCCTAGCAGGAGGCAGCAGTCAGAGACAGCATTTGATGAGCAGAACAGCAACTGACCTTCTGTGGAAGCTGTGGGACACCACCAATAGCCCGTGAACCGATCAAACTCCTCCTGAATGACAAAAGTGGCTACACCAGCAGACTTGGGGTCATCCAGAACATTGGATAAGCCTGGAGAGGAACAAAGACGAGACAGCATTTGCATTTTGCATTTACATCTCCTTGCAAAATGCTGACCCGAAAGACAAATGCACTTGTAAGAAACAAGCCATGAAAAATAAGCCATGAAAAATAAGCCATGAAAAATAAGCCATGAAAAAAAAGCCATGAAAAAAAAGCCATGAATGTGGGTGCTGCATGCAGGCAAGATTCCTCAACAGGAATTTCCTTTTGGAGCTGGGAAAAGCCCCATTACCTTTATGGCAGTATGTCATCCGCCTCTCCTCTCCTGTTTCAATGTTTGCCACCCACAGGTCGTTGTTGTTAATGAAGGAGAAGAAGGCTGGGTCAGCAGGGCAGATTTTGGGATCCATCCGTGGCCCCGTGCACTGAGTTTTGATCTCCAGAGGCTTCATTGGAGATACCTGCAGCAAGAGACACACACAGAGCTCAGTACCACAGCAGCTCCCAGGGAAAAATCCTGAATCAGAGAGAGAGTACAACCCATGGGATGATGGCAGATGTGGCCCTGACAGCACACAGGAGAAACCACCATAACCAAAGAGATGGAGATGTGGAAGATGTGGCCCTGTTAGAGCAGGTCCAAAGTAGCCACGGAGCTGCTGGAGCACCTCTGGAGCCAGGCTGGGAGAGCTGAGGGGGCTCACTTGGAGAGGAAAAGGATCTGGGGAGAGATCAGAGCTCCTTCCAGTGCCTAAAGGGTCTCCAGGAGAACCTTCTGTGAAGGTGGTGAGACCCTGGCATAGGGTGCCCAGAGAAGCTGTGGCTGCCCCATCCCTGGAAGTGTCCAAGGCTGGGTTGGACGGGGCTTGGAGCACCCTGGGACAGTGGGAGGTGTCCCTGTGATTCCATGTGCAGCTACCTCCAATCCAAATTGAGTACATTTGAGGTGATACCCATTAAAATCCCTGGTGAACTCACCATGAAACCGTTCTTGCCCCCATCTCGACAGTGGAAGAGGCTGTTGCTGGCCTGGAAGAGGAACAGGCCGCTGTCACTGTGGAAATCATACGATGTGATCCCAAAGACACCGAGCCGCTTGCGTTCCCTCAAGAGCTCCTCCTCTCTGGAATACATCCCGTGGTGAGGGGTTGCCTGGAATTGAAGGAAAGGAACATCTGAAAGAACCTGCAAGGAGAGAAACTTTCACAGGAGTGCTCTGAGCTTTTTACAACAGCCCAGCCCAAACCTGGCAGGGCACAGGTCCCTAATTCCTGTACTCCAGGCTGCAGGTGCGGGGTCCAGGAGGTCTAAACCCACCACACCTCCCCCTAAAATTTCCCTCCACAGGAGGGATGAGCTGTGCATCTCTCAGGTCTCCAGCTGGCACTTCAGCATGAACTGAGAAGAGCTGTGCTTGCTCTGCTTATGCAAATCAGATGTAACCAATTAACTTAATGACGTTATCTGCAGCCTTCACAAACAGTTTCCATGTCAGACACTGCAAACAAAAGTTCTTCCGGGATCTTGAATTACCCTGGCAAGAACTCACAGCCCAAATGGGGTCAAAGACAGATAAATTCTGTTCTACCAGGAACTTTCTCAGTAGGGCAGAAGGAGCAACACCCTCCAATGCTGTCAGTGACAAAGGACATGAAGATAATGAAACCAGGGAGGGGAAAATTCCCTCCCTTTCTGTTCACTCACAAATATAAGGCACAGGCAGCAATTTAAACTCAACTTTCCCAACTTTTTCAAAGCAGGAAAGATGCCAGACACCACGCAGCCATCCCCACAGCATCACCCAGTTGCCCCAAGCAACCCAGGCTTTTCCCACTCTGGCTCACCTGAAAGTGATCCAGCATCTGTTTCCAGGACAAGAGCAGCAAGGCCTCCTTCCGTACCTTTTTGGGAATCTCTGAGTAAAGGAGGGAATTCTCTCTGCTACCATATGGCATTCCTATCAGGAGGACAAAAGCATCATCCCACTTAAGATGAGTTAGCCAGGACAAAGAGGCCCACGAGAAAATTCAAACAGAAATCTGGTACTAAGAGGTGACCCAGAAGGACCCATGTTTCTTCCCAAGCAGCTTCCAGATCAATCCCAGAATAACATCAAATCCCAGAATAACATCTAAACCACTTGGACATTCATTTGTTTGGAATTTTCCCTAAGCAAGATTTAACACTAACCAACCTCTCCAGTTTGTATTAGGTCCAACTTTCCCCTCTGTGCCCCAGATCCACTCCAAGAGCACCACTCCCTGAATGAGTGACTCAATGTTACTCTCCACATTTCTCATCCAGGGATTTGCTACAGGGACCTGGTTCAGGCCAAGGCAGCAGTTTGCAAAGGGGGAAGGAAAAGCTTGGAAGCTCCAGAGAGCCCATTCAGATGTGAAACAGTATCCTACAGAGTCAAAAGACCTTGTCATTTTACATAAGCCTTTGCCTGTGGTTATCAAATGAGCTCCTGGCCTTCATCCAACTTCCAAAACAACCATCAAATATCCTGACACACGATTTCAACAGTTTCCACAAAAACAAAGACCACGAACTTGCCCTCTACTTATGCTGTAGAGACTTTTTGGATCAGAAATTCACGCAGGGCTATGTGCCCTGATACTGCCTAGTCTGCACATGTTCTGGGCAGAACAGAGAGATTTCTGAGCTGGCTGACCCAGCAGTACAGCTACTTCAAATTAAAACTGAAATATTAATAAGTGCTCGGGAAGCAGAGCAATATGTGAGGATCTAATCCTCAGAGAGACAGGAACACCAAAGTGCTGAGCATGTGGTGTTTAACATAAGCAGCATCTGCCACGATATAACATAAAACTCTGTGGGGATGGCCCAGGAATGATTGAGGATGGCCAAACAGGAAAAACTGCGGGGAGGAACAAATGACTCTGGACACACATATCTGACACTCAGGCAACTGTGACCTGGATTTCCCTTCCCCTTACGGTAAAACTTTCTCCAATGACCTCAGGCTGACTACAATCAATTGGTATTTACAAGGAAAATACTGCCTTCCTCCCCAAAAGACAGTTTACTTTGCTTCCAAGTGAAGTACTGAATCCTACAGCAAAGTTCATCAGGAGTTTCCATCTACTCCTCAGCCTCCTTTAAACACTTTAAAATGTTATTTCGTGCTGGAGCAGTAACAGTTTAACACTGAGTTAAACACTTATGAACTCACAGGTTGCCCAGAGGAGCTGTGGCTGCCCCATCCCTGGGAGTGTCCATTCTTATGGCAAAAGAGCCAATATTTAAATCAGCATTTACCCTTCATTAGGGACATCTGAGAAGAGGTACCCTGGGATTACCTGGTTGATACTGATCTTAACTGAGGGATTAATCTGCTCTAAGCCCTGTCCAATTCTTTAAGGAAGGAAACACCGAAAAGGCAATTGTGTATCCTCATTCCTGGTTCTGGCTCCTGGAACAGTCACACCCTGGCAGAACACCAACCACCCAGTAGCTGGTTTGGTTGCCATTTCATACAGCAAAACATTAAGAAAAATTAAAATTAGCCACTTAGTTCTTTAGTCATTTAGATCAAAACCAGTATCAAAGTGAACTTGAAATTCATTCAGCTTTAAATCAAGCCTCACTGCTCAGACTTGACAAGAAAAATACGCCAGCTCTGGATAGTGCCCTTCAGAGCAGCACTTGTGTCCCAAGAATTTATGGGAACTACACAAATCAAGTCGCTGGCACATGGGAGCTGCTTAATGACAAAAGAAATCAGTCCCTCAAACCCAGTGATCTACACTCAAACCCCAGAAAAAGAAGGAAGAACAGCAGGGTCACTTCAGGGCAGCAGCCACTGCACAGAGCTGCACATCAGGCAATTTTTTTACTGGCCCAGTAATGATCAGCTCATGCCCCAAAGCACAACAAACTCTTTTATAGTCTATAAAGCTTCCCATGTTACCAGCCACAAAATTATCCAGCTACTAAAATCCAACAACTCCATCACTAATTACATTGTGGCTCCAAGTGTAACGAGGGACCTGCACAACATGGAATTCTGCTTTCAGTCTCACTGCAAGGAAAGGGATATTTCCCTGCAAATGCCAGGAACAGCTCATTCCCAAATCAATTTTATTCCCTGCTCTTGAAAGCATCCTACCTTCACAACACTTAATAAAGCAGGAGACACCACCACCCTACCATTAATATGTTGCAACATATAATCAGTCATTACCGACAGCAAATTTCTTGGAAAGTCAATCTGGTTAATGAAGCAAGTAAATCCCATTTCTCCCAAGCTACAGAGGCACGAGAGAGTCCTGAGCATGAGGAACATCCCATCCCTTGTGTGACACAGGACACAGAAGTGCTGGTGGCCAACACTTCCCCTTGTCACAGCTGATCCCTGTGTGTGAAGCTGATCTGGGAGAGGGAAGTCCCTGCTCGGTCCCAGGCTTTGTGGAAGATCCCACAAGCCTCGAGCCATGTTACCCAATCTGAGTTCACCCATCCCATAAAGGGAGATCCCCCCTAATCCCTTCCCTTGCCTGCTGAGTTTGGAAGAGCCCCACATTCCCCCTGGATGCTGGCACAAGGCTTACCCAGGTAATAGAGGCGGTGAGAGTGCGGGCTGGACTCCTCTGTTTTCCGGACAAACTGGAAATCATGGGGAGCTTTGTTCACTATCATGCCCGAGTACTTCCTGCTGCTGTGAATAATGTCACGCAGCCCATCCCAAGAATGCTTTTGCACCTGGAATTGGGAAGGCACATCCTCCATCTCGACCACTTCGGAGCTGTCCGAGAGCGTGTCCACTGCAGTCATCCTCGCTTCCCCTTCAGAACTGGGCAAAAAACTGAGGGAGGAGTGGAGGGAGAGAATTAAAGCCTTAAAATCGAACAGAGGCTCCTCAAACTACAGATCCTATGATTCTCTGCTCTCAAGGATTACATTTTGAACATACTGAAAGGAAAATCCACCTCCCATCCCATATAGGATCCTGTAAATGAGGGTATTGACCTCAGCAAACTCCCTATCCCAGGGCAGGCTCTAGGAAGAAGCTGTTAAAGGAAGCACAAGCAGCTTGACTCAAAGGAAAACCACTCCAGGAATTCGGATGGATATGCCATCAAAGTTATGCCCTATCATAAAGGCACATAAACTTCTGCCCTGTGAGAGCACAGAAGCAAAGTCCCCTTCCTATCCCAAAGGAAAACCTGCCCATCACTTGGGGAGAGAGGTTTAACCCCAAGCACAGCACCTCACTTACCTGGGGAGATTTTGAGGCCAGGAATGAAGCAGGAGAGATGGGAAAAGAGGAAGAGAAAGTGCAATTGATTTGCAAAGAGAGAGAAGGCAGCAGGACCAGAGCCTGGCTGTGTCCTGAGAAAGGTGGCACACATTCCTCAGAGATTTCTGAGTGATCAGGTGTGGAGGGAGAGGACAAGAACCACCTCCACATTAACACAAATGTTAATTTGAGGTGAGGTGAACCCACAGACTTGCCCAAGGTCAGTGATGTCATCCACTGCAAAGCAGGAATGAGCTGAGGACTAGGGAAACCAGTTTCTGACACCCCACTTGAGGAGCAGGATGTCCCTCCAAGAGGACATTTAAGTGGTTCTGGAGGTACCTGAAAGAACGTTACAGAGAATTTCCAAAGAACTTCCAGTTTACTGGACAAAATGAACCTGGAGAATTTCGCTCCACAGAGACAGAATCAGCCTTGTACAAGGGCTGAAAATGTAACATCTCCTCAGACTCGTAAGTCCCTAAATTGCACAAAATGTGCCAATAGTAACATAAGAACAAGCTCCCAAAATAATTCTGTAGGTACTCCTGGTACCTACTGCCCAGCAGTAAATCCACAGCTTGAAAATGGACAAAGAGGAGTATTTTCCAATCAAAGGCAGGCAGGAAGCCCAAGTGAAACCACAAAAGAGAACATGATGGGATGTTCTAAGACTGTGAGTGTGTCTGTGGCCTCTGCCTGCATCCAGGGTTTCGATTGCAGCAGCTAAAATCACATCTGAAGGCAGAAGTTGCCTGTCAGAAACACATGACAGGAAGACCGTAAAAATCCATAAAATGAGTGCAATTCTCCCAACCCAATCCCACTGCAGGCCAACTCAGCCAGTCAAATACTCTGACTTTGGCTCTCAAAGCCCAGCCTTTGGGTTACTCTCACCCAGCTGATGAATCCATCTCACTCAGCCAGGTTTACTCACAAGGGAAAGTTTAACATTTAAAACCAGTCCTTGATACTGGTACCTGTCCTCACCTGGAGCCTCTTCCAAACTACACTGCCATGATTTTATCACATGAATAGCACAGTTCTAAGCTTGGTGCTGTTCTCATCCTGGTGATTTGGACACTAGAATAGAGTGGGGAAATGGGATAAGCAAAGCAGCCACCACACAGAGTGAGGTGGAAGCGTTGGGAATTACCACTGGCACAGCTGGAGCCTGGTAGAGTCACAAAATCACAGGATGGTTTGAACTGGAAGCAAACTTGAAGATCATCTAATTCCAAACCTCTGTCATGGACAGAAATACTTTCCAGTAGAAAGGAAAAAAATCCTAAAACTTAGGTGCTGGCATGATAGAGAGTAAAAGAAATTCACTACAACCACCTCTGGAAAAAGGCACAGCCAGTATTTGGCAACACCATGAACGGAAGTAAACATATACACGGAGTAATTTAGAGTGGATTTTGGGATTACATTACTCAAACATGAGTTGGCTCAAGACAAGTTATTAACCATGTTAAGAGAGGCAGAAACAGCACACCCAAGATCTACACCTTGCTGGAAAAGCCCTGTCCCTTCCACCCCACGCCAAGGCAGGGACTGAGATGACTCAGAGCTGTTGCAGGAACACTGCTCCCTCCACTCCCAAAATCGTGGAGCTGCCCCTTGGACGTTTTTTAATGCCATTTGTGCCCTGTAAGGTGAGGTGGCTGAGCCACCAAGCCCTCCTTTGGAGGGAGGTGTTAGTCTGGAGGGGACAACAAGCACAGGTGGGAAATCAGCACCAGGAAAAGATTGTCAGAAGTTCTTTTGGAATTGGAAGTGAGTGAAACAAGTTATCGTCCTGAGTCACTTCCTGACTCACAGATCCTGACACAAAGCTCCCTGGGCAGGACTGTAGAGCTGGGATTTCTCAGAACCCTCACTCCAGAGGTGATTGCTGCTCTGTCCCACAGCACACAGATGCCCCAGGAGGGCCCTGCACGTACCTTCTCCAACTTCCTGCAGTCTCGTTTTCCAGACGAACCCTCTTTATCTTCTGCATTAACTACTCAGAGAGCTGGGCAGGACAGGAAACTGGGGAGGAAGAGGGGAGAAAGGAGATTTCACACAACTGCTAGATAAAAGCATCTTCCACAGGTCACATTTCCAGCTGAGCAGTGAGGCACAAATAAATCCCTGGGTTTCATTCTAAATCCTTGGGTTTCATTCCTTGGTCCAAATCTGTTCTGTCAGCACAGGCTGGATATAAACAGCCCTGATAAATCTGAGAGACTTCTTCCCCTGAACAATGGGGCTCACTGAACTCTGTGGTCTGCCTCTTTCTTCCTCAGAAAACTCTTAAAATCTGAGAATCTTTGGTACTGAACCTTTCTGTCATCCCCTTCCCAAAATCCTGAAATTCCTGCAGGTATCAGGTACTAAAAACTGATTAAAACAGAGATTTGGTCCATACAAACAGAGAGAAGAGCCAAACAAAGGACACACCATAAGGAGCCAGCCAGAGGGTCACAGTCCCACCTGGGACATAAAAAACACATTTATCTTCCAAGCCTGACTGCTGCTTCCTTGTGCCTCAGCCTGCTGCTGTGAGGAGCCCTGGCTCCCCACGCCAATCTGCTTTCCAGGAGCAGAAGAAAGTGCTTCACTGCCATCCTCTCTCCCCAGATCTTTAGCTCTGAATCACAGACACCCTCAAGACCCATCACTGTCTTTTGTCAAGGCTCCTGCTCGCCCCAAACAGCCAAAAACAGATTCACAGAGGACCAGGAGAGACAAAGCATCACAACGAAACTCCTCAGCTGCAGAGGAGAGCAGAGAGGGAGGAAGCAGCAGGCTCCCGTAATTTAAGAGCAGGTTTTGATGCAGGCACCAAGGGCAGCAGGAGGGATGCTCAGGAATGCTGAGTAACCTGGTCTGATCTCCCAGCTGACCCTGCCTTGAGCAGGGGTTGGACCAGAGACTTCCCCAAGTCCGGCCAGGCTCGGCTGTTCTGTGATTTTAATGATTCTGAGGAACATCTTAACCCTCACTGCACCCAGCCCAGATCACACATTTCACAGAGGGAAGGAACAGTAAAATCTTGAACCGTGAAAGAGAAAAAAAAAAAAAAAAAAAAAAAAGAAACTGAGCTAAATAGACAAAAGAGACCAGGAACCAGCGTGAATCACTCGGGAAGAGCCAATGGAACACAGTCACCTACAGGAGCCCTTACAACGTGTCCCTGCCGTGGCCGGGAGCTTTAAGATCTCCAAAAATTAAATCAACTGAGGAGGGGATAAAGCAGTGGGGATTTCTCCAGAGAGGGATGAGCTCTGCCAAAGGCTGCCAGCAGCCCGTATCCCTCTGCAGCTCTCCCCGGGAGCTCTGCCCTTGGTGCAGAGGAAAGGCCGGGATTTGGGATAGCAGGAGAAGGGGAATCCCCGGGGATGGAGCATCCCGTGCTCCCCACCTCCCTCACGGCTGCAGACGGCTCTTTCCCGTTTGGGAGAAGAGAAGCGAGCAGCCCCTCACCTGCCTGAGCACAGCAGCGGCTGCTGGGGGGCACACGGGACCCCCTCAAAGGGCAGGGGGTCCCTCCCATCACCCCATCCACGGGCAGCACATGGGAGGCAGCGAACTACGAACGATCCCCCTGAGGGAGGCGAACCCGGGCGAGCAAACGCCCCGCCGGGGCAAAGGGAGGCCGCCCCCAGCCCTGGTGGGGCCAACAGCCCACCGAGGGAACAAAAGCCCTGCCCCGGCCCTCGGCACTCAGAGGCAGCGGGGCTGCGGCCAAAGAGCGGCGAGCGCTCCCGCGCCGGATCAGCCTCCTCACAGCGTGGGCCCACCCAACCCTGCCCGACCGGGCGGGACCCCCCCCCCCGTCCCTTCCTCACTCACCGCGGGGCGCGGCGACCTCCCGTGCGGCGGGGTGTGGGGCGGCTCTGCGCGGGAGGGAGGGCGGGGAGGGAGGGGGCGGCGGCGGCGGCTCCGTCAGTGCCGCTCCATGTCCCGGGCTCGGGCAGCCCCGGAACGGGGCGCGGGGGGGGGGGCCACGGCGCGACCTCTCACCCGCGGCGGAAGTGGCGGGGGCGCGCCGGCGGGAGCGGCGCGCGGGCGGCGCGGGAGAAACCACTGGCGCCGGGGGGGTGCGGGGGTGGAAGAGATGCCTGAGGGAGGACGGAGCTGTTGCAGAATTACACGGAATAGATTAGGAAAGACCTCTAAGGTTATCGATAGCCATCGTATCAACCAGACCATGGCGCTAAGTCTGTGCTTGAACACCTCCAGGAGCGGTGAGTCCGCCGCCTCCCTGGGCAGACCGTTGCAATGTCTTCATGGTGAGGGCGGCACAGAGAGAGTTGAGGCTGATACAAGGTAAAAAAGCACGGAGAGAAGACTCTTCCTTCCGTCACCCTCAGAGAGGGACCTCTAATTCAGCATTTATTGCCGTCGTGGGACGGTTGTGGAGCCATTCTCCACTCTCGTTGTGCTTTACCCCCCGCTGTAGGAAAATGGTTTGGTCCCGCTGACTGATGTTGCTGAGGGAAGCCTGGACCAACGCTATCAGCAGGCGTTGGTGGTATAGTGGTTAGCATAGCTGCCTTCCAAGCAGTTGACCCGGGTTCGATTCCCGGCCAACGCAACTTCGTTTTTTTTTTTCTTCAATTTTTATTTTGCCCCGATTTTCTCACCGATCCAAACCAAACTGAGATGCACCGGCACACGGAGCGCCCGCCGGGCTGCGTTTTGCCCATTTGAGCCTCGGCGGGAGGCGGGCGCTGCTCAATGATGGGGCACGCGGTGCCGGTTACTTCCCTTCCCAACTCGCAGGGAAGGTCCCGAGCAGTCAGGAGAGGGCAGGGGAATAAACAGATCCGAATTTAAAAAAACTTTAAAAAGCTCCTCCAAACGAAAACCAAAAAACAACAAAAAAACCACATCAAAACAAAAAGGAAATAAGCCGGCAAAATAATCCCGCTCCAATGAAAATGGAAAAGCACAAAAGAAGGTGTTTCCGCCCGGGATCGAACCGGGGACCTTTCGCGTGTGAGGCGAACGTGATAACCGCTACACTACGGAAACCCGCTATGGGAGATGAGTGCGGGCAGTGGCCCATGTTCCCGCCCTGACGGCTGAGGGCGGGAGAAGGACGCGTGTCCCTCATGGCAACCTCAAAGAAAACTCCCGCCCACCACGAGAAACGCGGCGCGGGACTCCCAGTAATTATCACTAATGACTAACTGGAGTTCCCAGAAACCCGCTGGTCTCAGCAGGAGGCTGAGGTGCGTGTTCCGGGCAGTGTTTCGGGGGTCCCCTCAGGGAGGCTCCCGCTGAGGGGGCGCAGGGCGCTGCTGAAGAAATGTCTCTTTTCCCTAAAGCAGCTGCCACCAGATGTCGGTAGAATAGTGGCTACAGGGAATGGAGCTCCCTGGAGAGCCGCCCGGGAGGGACAGGACTCGCCTGGCCCAGGGGACAGGGGTTGGAAGAGGAATGGCCCCCAAGGATGCCAGACTGGTTGGGATTGGAAGGACTCTAAATCACATCTCATTCCACTTCCAGCCGTGAACTGGGACACCTTCCACTGTCCCAGGCTGGTCCAAGCCCCATTCAGCCTGGTTTTGGACACTTCCAGGGATCCAGGAAAAACCACAGCTTCTCCAGGAATTCCATCCCAGAGCCTCAACACCCTCAGTCAAGAGCTGACAATCCCAGATGGTTCTAAGTTTCTTCCTCCTACCCTACTGCAGTGTTAACAATTTACTTAATGGTGATCCTTCTCTTTTTGGTAAAACCTCAGCCCTTGGAATCAGGTGGTAACATGAGAATTATTTTTCCCTGTTTTGCTTTCTTCGTTGAAGTGTATTTTATGCTCTGCTGGCTGCAGAGAAAAGCTTAGAAGGGAGAAATGAATCATAAACCCAGATGAAAGCAAAAAGAACCTCACTTTTAATAATGCTTGCTCTTAATAAAATCTACTTCAAATTTCATAATTTCATTCTACAATTTTGTTCCTGATCTTTTGATTTGGGGCCAAAAGGGATAGAGAAGAGGTTGTCACATGCACTTTAACTACCGTGCTTGCCAGTGCTTTATTCTGATCTGTTTTATGATAAGGATTATAACGTTACATCCAAGTCCGTGACAAACCTGATGTCTCGGGACTTGTTTGCTTCGTGTTGTTGTCAAACATCCTGGAATGAAATTCTTTCTGCCTGCAGCTGGCAGAGCTGCAGAGAGGACTGGTACCAACCTTTGCACTGAGCATCAGCTGAGCGTGCCCCAAAGCTGATCAATAGCTGAGGCAAGGTCCCCTCCCTCGAGCAGGGATCTTTGAGTGACCCAAGACCATCCATGGACAGATTCAAACGCTTTGGGTTTTGTTTTCTTCCACAGCCCTCTTTCAGCCTGGCGATGGGTGGAGGAGGAGCACCAGGGAGGAAGCTTTTGGAAGGTACCTGTGGGAGGCAGAGGCAGGAATTCCATGAAAGACATCGTGCTGTCAGTGTGAACTCCCAAACCCACATGGATCCCGTGCTGGTCCGTGGTTCTGGCAGCTCTGGGAGCCCTGGGACACACCGGATGCTCCTGGTGTGGGCAGCCCTGGCTTTGGAGGACCAGACAAAGCCCCCACTTTCCGCTTGCTGGAATGGCTCCTGGGGATGGTCTGGCTTTCCTGACAAAGATCCATTATCGGGGACGGCTCAAACTTTGCCCGCAGGACAAAGATCCTGGCAGCGTTTCGGTCTCCCCTCCATTCCCTGAGCTATTCCCACTTCCTCCGCTCCCAGCAATTCCCACCTCTGTGGCACTGCTGGGTGTGGGAGCCCCCTCTGCCTCCCGTCCTCCCCGTGGACAGTCCCCAGAGCACGAGAAAGGACTGTAACATAAACACCCAGGGAAAAAAAAAAGAACCCGGGGGCTCATTTGGAGGTGAAGGCTGGATATTCTCTTGTGTTATCACCAGCATCTGCCCTTTCTGAGCGAGGAGCCCTCCCCCAGCTCTCACCAGCGGCCATGCTCGGCTTTGTTTCCCTGCCACGCTGCGCTGGCTGCACAGCCCCATTCTCCCCTTTTCCTCCTTCCACTCCCAAAGCCTGCGTGGCTGTTCCGAGAGGGGAGCAGAGCTGACAATCAGGGCCGGGAGACAACGCTGCCGCGCACAATACCCTCCCCAATTAGCCATTCATTTCTTCTCCCTCTGAAATGGGGAGCGCAGCCCTTGTGCTGGGAGATAAAACAAGAACGGCTTCAATAGCACTGATTTAAATTAGGTCAGGCTGGCTTTTGTGTGGCAGGGACCACACAATAGCTGTCACACGACGGTGGAGGGGAGCAGCATAAAGGAAAAGAGGCCAAGCAAGTGGCACAGATGCTGGCACTTGGTGGGTGCTGGGACACGAGGGGGGTGTGTGCGTGGGGATTTTGGAGGGGCAGATACTCAAACCAGCCCGTGATGCTGAGGCATCAAAGGGGCAGCGTGGTCAGCAGGGGACAGAAAGGTCACACACTGCCTGTGCTGGAACAAGCTCTGCCACACCACAGTGCCCTGGGGAACCGGTCTTTAAACACAACTGGTTATGAGACAAAGGGGTGACAAGTTTTGGACCCTTCATGACAAGGAGGATATTGAGGGGCTGGAGTGTGTCCAGGGAGGGAACAGAGCTGGGGAAGGGTCTGGAGCACCAGGAGCAGTTGAGAGAGCTGAGGGGGCTCAATCTGGAGAAAAGAGGAGTCAGGGGAGAAATTCTCAATTGTTGGGGTGTCCTGTAAGACCTGGAGTTGGACTGATGATCCTTGTGGGACCCTTCCAACTCAGGGTATTCCATGGTTCCATGGTTGCAATCCCCAGCATTGCTCAATTTCTTTCCCCTCATAAGTTCCCCTGCCTGGCCTGAACACCTGGTGTGCTGTGAAATCCTACATGCCTTCTTTAGGGGTGGGTGTGTTTGGGGAATAATCAGCAACTCCTTCAAAATGATCTCTCAACTCAGGTTCTCAAAGCCGTCCATGTGTCTGCTTTCAGAGAGAGGTCCTGGGGACAGTTTTTCAGGAGAGTGTGAGCACTGGAGCCTCATCCTTGTTCTCCCTGCAGTTTCATTAATATCTTTATTGCTGTTTTAACAGCAATGCAGATGTCCATGTTTATCTGGCCATGGGAGGACACAAAAGCAGCGTGCTCAGAGCTGATCTTTTCAGCAAGCTGTTGTCATGGTCTAAATGAATTTATCCAGGTAAATCCATATTCAAGGGAAGGGCAGGTAATTTTTAAATAAGAGTTCACCTCTTCAAGTCTCCCAGGAATAAATCTCTCACACTGGATAGTCTTTTGATCCCTAGATTGGACTTTTACAGGTACCACATTGCTCCAGTTGGGCCAAAAATCAGTGGGGAAAAATGTGGGTGTGGAATAGTGGAAACACATAGCCAGCCACTAAATGCAGCCTTTTTGGAAAGACAGCTTGATCTTCTTTTGCAGTTGTAAGAAAAAGCTGCAAACAAAAACAATACTTAAGCAAAATGTTTATTGTATTATAAAGTCATAATTTGCATGCTAAAATTGCAAGTGTTATCATTTCTACTACTGATAGTAAAAAAGTAGGTGAGCCAAAGCACTGAGTGTGCCAGCCAGTGCCAAAAGGAGAAAACTAGGTTAAGCTGAAGTATCAGTTGTTCCTATTCCCCTTCATTTGTTTGTTCACACATGAATAATTTTAATTTTTCTAAACTAAAGACAGCTTAGAGCCACTGTGGGCCATCAGCTACAATGGCCTACATAATTCCCAGGCTGATTTAAACACACGGCTTCCCATGGGCACATGCAGGCAGCAGAATATTAGGTGGCCACCAGCTGATATTGGAAAGACAGGCCCTAAAAATAAGTTGTCCTTTTTCAACAGCAAGTGTAATTAAGCACTGAAATAGTGCCTGTTGTAGGGAGGTGGCCCCAAAGGCACGGAGCCAAAATGAGACATGTTGTTAAAAGGTATGTTCCCTTCAGCAGATGGTCAGAGCTCTGGTGCATGAAGCACCCAGTGAAATGATCCACCCAGTTCCTGTAGGGAGCCCGTCTGGAGCAACCATAATAGCCCTAATTTCGCTCAAAATACAAATATATGGTTGCTAGTTTTCACTGCTTTACAGCTATACTATTTGGTGTATTTTTAGCCAGTTAGTTGTGAAAATGCAACAGAAAACCAGCGACAGCACACTTAGGTTTGCATTTTGTTTTATTTTCTAAAGCCCACACTGCAGTGGAGACTGGAGGTGCCCAGGTACCAAAAGCAGTTTAACTGTGGTAACACAAAAATCTGTGTTGTCTGCCAGGGGAGATTTAGTTGGAATATCAGGAAAAGATTCTTCCTTTTCAGGTTCCCAAGGCTGCCAGAGCTCCAGGAATGTTTGGACAGCGCTCCCAGGGATGCACAGGATGGGATTTTTGGGGTGTCTGTGCACGGCCAGGGGTTGGACTGGATAACCCTGTGGGTCCCTCCCAATTCAGGATATTTCTACAATTGTTTGATTTGTTCTGTGATTCTGCTCCTCTGGTGCCTGTCCCTGCACATGGGATGACGCAGAGGCAGAAGAGGCATTGACACTTTAGGGGTGTGATCATTGTGTGTTCAAAACAAGAAGACGTAGAATTGTATCTAATTGTGTTATTAGTGCACTCATCCATATATATAAATAAATCAGAATGACACAATTATGTGTATATAGATAGAGATTGTTATTCTATGGCAAGTGGCATCATGTGGGATGCTCCTGAGTTGGGATTGTGTAAATCCCAGTATTCCTGAGATGGACTCCATAACCTGAAATGCTCATTGGAGTCCTTCAGCTGTCCAACAACCCAAAATCCACTGCAGAAACAAACATGGTTCATTCACTGACTATTTCTTTGCTGGTTTGGGCTGGGGTATTTGTGTATTATTATAATTACTATTATTTGTTTTGTTTATTTCTTTTCCTTTTATCAGCTCCAGCTGAGACAGGAGAGGGTGGGAGGAGGGTTTTGTTCCTCTGGAGATAACAGGAGGCTGTGCCTGTGCAGCCATGGTGACAAGATCCAGGGCGCTTTCTGGCTTCCAAGCAATTTGCTCCCCAGCCCTGGCTCCCCAGTAAAAGTGGGGCAGAGAAAGAGAGGAGCTTTTGTTTCTCAAGTGCTTCAGCTGTTACTTCTAATTAAGCAGAGAGCTCCAGTGCCTTCCTGCTCTCCACCCTGAGGAAGATGGAGTTGGGGCAAAAGGAGAGCCAAGAGGCTGTGCTTTGGTGTGGCAGCTCTGCCTGGAAGGCTTCTCTTTCCAGCTGCAGCCTGGCTGGGTGACCTGTGCCATCCCAGTGCTTCAGGTTCCCTGGCTGCAGGGGGGAAGAAATGAGAGAGCCCGAGCCCAGCACGAGGCCAGATGGAAACGACCACCCCGCTGTTCAAGGTGTTATTATCGGTTTAATGCAATATGTTCCCAGCTTCCCAGACATGCTGACTATCAGCAAATTGCTCTTTCCTTCTCCAGTTTTCCCTGGATGTCATCCCCTTCTCTCTGAGATGCCAGTTCCTGCCCTGAGGTCTAACAGCATTTCTCAAACCTCCCCAATGTGCCTCTTTTTCCGTGCTGGCACCACTGGGACAGCCAGGTGGCCTTGGCCCATCCATGTGGGCTTTGTGGGACAAGGAGAGAGGGGTGGGCAGAGGGCAGAACTGTGGCAGCTGTGAGCCACACAGAGCCTGCCCAGCTCTGCAACAGACTGTTCCAAAGCACTGCACGCACATGGGAAGGATTGCCAGGAGGAAAAGAGGGTGGAGATGAGGAGAGAGAGAGCAAAAGAATGTAGGAAATAGGAGCGCTCAGGGATCCAACAGCTCCCAGAGTCAAAGTCCAAGCTCAGCTCAGCTCTGGAAGTTGCCCACCGAGGACTGAAGGAGCTCCAGGTCACGGCTGCCCCCCTGTGCCTCTGAGCCCACTGAACTCTGTTGGATCTCACAGGGAGAAGTTTAGGGCCTCACTCGGAAACAGATGGTCTCCCTCTTGGGCCCCATCTGCCAGGCAACGTTGGAGCAGTTGGTCTCTGCAGTGCTGAGCAGAATCTTGTTTACTTTCCCCTCCCATCCCCAAGGTGATCGCAGGGCAACCCAGGCCTGCTGTTAACCCAGATTTCCAGGAACAGCCAGGAACTCTGAGGTGCAGGAGTGTAACCCAAGAGCAAGAGAGGGCATGTGGCATCAGCCAGCCCTGATCTCTGTCACTGTTAGCCTGGGAAGAGGACTGTGGTTGCAGGAGGTCAGAATGTTGCTGGAGCCCTTTGTTTGGAAGAAAGCATGCAGGTGAAAGGAAATATCCAGAGGGAAGTTTCTCCAGGGCCAGGCTGCAGCAGAGGTGCCAGGAGCAATTGGTGTGTGAGCCTTAATCCATGATGAATCAATTAGTGACCAGGCTGCTGAGAAATATGTGTTGTGTTTGGTGGAGATGTTTGGCACTGCCCTTCTCTGGAACCAAGTCCAGTCAAACCTTTGGGGTGTCTGGACCATCTGGAAATCCTGGTGAACTCATCAGCCTCGGTGTTTCTGGTCAGGCAGAATTCTGGTGGCTGCTCTGGAAAAGTCCAGCCTTGATGCTTGGAAATGTCTCATCAGCAGAAAGCTGGGGTCTGATCTGGCCTGTGCCTGGGCTCTTCCCCCTCAGCTTCCCAAGATGAATCTGGCTAGGCAGGAATGGTCGGAGAGCTGGAGCAGCACATAGAAACCACCCCTTTTTCCCTCCTCAGGACACAAAGAGTTTCCATCCACCAGAGATGCAGGGAAGTGACTCCTGGCAGCATTAAACACACACAAAACCAGCAGGTGAGCCCAGCTCTCCTTGAACAGCACCAGCCAAGATTGTTGCAGCTGATAAAAGAACTTTACTTCTTCTTTTCTGAGTTCTGCTGCTGGAACTCTGTATCAAGGACTGGAGGACATCATCCATCCGTGTTTTCCAGAGCCCTTGGCCCCAGCAGCCGGAGCAGCAAGGCCCTGCTCTCTCAGGTTGCCAGGTTAGGCACTCAGTGCTCTAATGGTGCTCGCTGAGCAGAGGGCACGGAGCACCACTTTATCCCTCCCCCGAGGGTTCCCATCCCGGCCGGGATGCTGCCGGTGGCAGCTCTGTGGTAATCAGCCCCGAGGCGGGAAGTGGAAACTTTCTGCCTGCAGCCACTTAGTTTCATTAGAATCATCACAAGAGAAAACGGGGCCTCAGGTGGGGCAGGGAGATGCAGGAGGTGGGGGAGAGGGGTTTGCAGCCTGGTTTTTGTGGCGCTTGGAACGGCAGCTTCAGCTGGAGAGGAAAGAGAGGGCAGACAGAGCTCTGGAGATCGTGCAGTTGGGTAATAAAGTGGCTGTTGCAGGATGTGTCATCCCTATCACTGCAAAGAGTTTTCCCCCCATGTCTAGCCTAAATCTGCCTTGTTCAACACAAACATGATACTGGTCAGAGGTGGGATATTAAGAACTGGAGTCGCTGCCTAATCGTGTATTGATTTCAGTGGAGCTGAGCTCAATGAGAGGATTCTGCCCGGCCTTGCTCCATCCCCCTCGTGCCCCAGGAGAATGTTTTGTGTGAGACTAAATGCCTGTGTAAGTGCCTCTCAGCTCCCTGCTCAGTGAGAGCTGCACTGCACAGACACATTGGAGCAGGCAGGGAGCAGGATCCTGTCTGGAATCACATTTCCTTTTGGCAAGAGGGGTTTTATCCTCCTCAGTCTTACTAGGCAGTGTGTGTGGCTGGGCTGTAAGTTCTCCTGAGCCCAGCCAGGCAGGAATTCTGCCACCAGCAGCAGCCCTTTACCCCTTGCCTCCCATTTCATTCACGTCCTCACTCAACAGAAGAAATAAACTCAACTGCTCACCTCTAAGCCTGATTTCTCTGCTTATATTTTTCATTGAGCCAGGTCAGATAAAGCAACACATGCAGGAATTGGATTTGGTGATCCATGTGGATCCCTTCCAACTCAGGATATTCTACATTCTGTGCACCCTGATGACATTGGGAGAGCTTTGTGACCGGGACAGAGCTGGCAAGATAAATAAGACAGGAAAAAGTGACCAGAAGAGCAGATGTCAAATTCCTGAGGTCTCATTCATGAAAAAATATTGCCTCTTGTTCCTGGGCTGCGCCTCGTTCGTGAACACAGATGTTCTATTATCCCCACGTGGATGAGCAGTTGTTTTCATGTGAGCTCCTGTCCATCTCCCAGTTAAAGGGCTCAGTTTATTAGCCTTGGAGATTTCAGCAGCAATAATCCTGTTCGGAGAACACCCACGCAGCTCTGCAGCGAGCTCTGCCCTGGGATGGCGAGGAGCTGAGAGCAGCCAGGAGATGGAGCAGCTTGGCTCCTCAGCGTGGAACAGGCAGCAGGCTCGGGAGAGAAAGCCCTGGTCCTTACAGAGCTCTTGTCCCTGATGGAACAGATGTGGCAGCTGCTTTGTGCCACAACCGCCGCGTGTTCACGCAGCGGCCAAAGGACTCCTCGGGCTGTGCCTCGGGCTGGCACACGGGGCCTTTCATTTTCCTCAAGGGCTCTCGAGGAAGAGCTCATTGTATCTGCTCGGAATTAATTCTGCAAGTCCCCAGCCCGCTCATGGACTCCCCGTGCTGGAGTTCAAGACATGCCTTTCATTTTTTTCCTTCTGTCTGGGACAATTGATACGCTGGGATGGAGCTGCATCAACAACCAGGACCTGATCCTAGTGAAGGCCACACGAGCCTGACTGGGAGCCTCCAGGATTTGAATTTTCCAAGTCTCCCTGCAGCAGATGCTTGCTGATA
>VKON01000190.1:530281-551001 GCA_009741485.1 Malurus cyaneus samueli | reverse complement strand
GGGATTTTTGGGGTGTCAGGGGCCAGGGGGTTGGACTGGATAACCCTGTGGGTCCCTCCCAGTTCAGGATATTTCTACAATTGTTTGATTTGTTCTGTGATTCTGCTCCTCTGGTGCCTGTCCCTGCACATGGGGTGACCCAGAGGCAGAAGAGGCATTGACACTTTAGGGGTGTGATCATTGTGTGTTCAAAACAAGAAGACATAGAATTGTATCTAATTGTGTTATTAGTGCACACATCCACACATATAAATAAATCAGAATGACACAATTATGTGTATATAGATAAAGATCGTTATTCTACGGCAAGTGGCATCATGTGGGATGCTCCTGAGTTGGGATTGTGTAAATCCCAGTATTCCTGAGATGGACTCCATAACCTGAAATGCTCATTGGAGTCCTTCAGCTGTCCAACAACCCAAAATCCACTGCAGAAACAAACATGCAGAAGGTTGGTTCATTCACTGACTATTTCTTTGCTGGTTTGGGCTGGGGTATTTGTGTATTATTATAATTACTATTATTTGTTTTGTTCATTTCTTTTCCTTTTATCAGCTCCAGCTGAGACAGGAGAGGGTGGGAGGAGGGTTTTGTTCCTCTGGAGATAACAGGAGGCTGTGCCTGTGCAGCCATGGTGACAAGATCCAGGGCGCTTTCTGGCTTCCAAGCAATTTGCTCCCCAGCCCTGGCTCCCCAGTAAAAGTGGGGCAGAGAAAGAGAGGAGCTTTTGTTTCTCAAGTGCTTCAGCTGTTACTTCTAATTAAGCAGAGAGCTCCAGTGCCTTCCTGCTCTCCACCCTGAGGAAGATGGAGTTGGGGCAAAAGGAGAGCCAAGAGGCTGTGCTTTGGTGTGGCAGCTCTGCCTGGAAGGCTTCTCTTTCCAGCTGCAGCCTGGCTGGGTGACCTGTGCCATCCCAGTGCTTCAGGTTCCCTGGCTGCAGGGGGGAAGAAATGAGAGAGCCCGAGCCCAGCACGAGGCCAGATGGAAACGACCACCCCGCTGTTCAAGGTGTTATTATCGGTTTAATGCAATATGTTCCCAGCTTCCCAGACATGCTGACTATCAGCAAATTGCTCTTTCCTTCTCCAGTTTTCCCTGGATGTCATCCCCTTCTCTCTGAGATGCCAGTTCCTGCCCTGAGGTCTAACAGCATTTCTCAAACCTCCCCAATGTGCCTCTTTTTCCGTGCTGGCACCACTGGGACAGCCAGGTGGCCTTGGCCCATCCATGTGGGCTTTGTGGGACAAGGAGAGAGGGGTGGGCAGAGGGCAGAACTGTGGCAGCTGTGAGCCACACAGAGCCTGCCCAGCTCTGCAACAGACTGTTCCAAAGCACTGCACGCACATGGGAAGGATTGCCAGGAGGAAAAGAGGGTGGAGATGAGGAGAGAGAGAGCAAAAGAATGTAGGAAATAGGAGCGCTCAGGGATCCAACAGCTCCCAGAGTCAAAGTCCAAGCTCAGCTCAGCTCTGGAAGTTGCCCACCGAGGACTGAAGGAGCTCCAGGTCACGGCTGCCCCCCTGTGCCTCTGAGCCCACTGAACTCTGTTGGATCTCACAGGGAGAAGTTTAGGGCCTCACTCGGAAACAGATGGTCTCCCTCTTGGGCCCCATCTGCCAGGCAACGTTGGAGCAGTTGGTCTCTGCAGTGCTGAGCAGAATCTTGTTTACTTTCCCCTCCCATCCCCAAGGTGATCGCAGGGCAACCCAGGCCTGCTGTTAACCCAGATTTCCAGGAACAGCCAGGAACTCTGAGGTGCAGGAGTGTAACCCAAGAGCAAGAGAGGGCATGTGGCATCAGCCAGCCCTGATCTCTGTCACTGTTAGCCTGGGAAGAGGACTGTGGTTGCAGGAGGTCAGAATGTTGCTGGAGCCCTTTGTTTGGAAGAAAGCATGCAGGTGAAAGGAAATATCCAGAGGGAAGTTTCTCCAGGGCCAGGCTGCAGCAGAGGTGCCAGGAGCAATTGGTGTGTGAGCCTTAATCCATGATGAATCAATTAGTGACCAGGCTGCTGAGAAATATGTGTTGTGTTTGGTGGAGATGTTTGGCACTGCCCTTCTCTGGAACCAAGTCCAGTCAAACCTTTGGGGTGTCTGGACCATCTGGAAATCCTGGTGAACTCATCAGCCTCGGTGTTTCTGGTCAGGCAGAATTCTGGTGGCTGCTCTGGAAAAGTCCAGCCTTGATGCTTGGAAATGTCTCATCAGCAGAAAGCTGGGGTCTGATCTGGCCTGTGCCTGGGCTCTTCCCCCTCAGCTTCCCAAGATGAATCTGGCTAGGCAGGAATGGTCGGAGAGCTGGAGCAGCACATAGAAACCACCCCTTTTTCCCTCCTCAGGACACAAAGAGTTTCCATCCACCAGAGATGCAGGGAAGTGACTCCTGGCAGCATTAAACACACACAAAACCAGCAGGTGAGCCCAGCTCTCCTTGAACAGCACCAGCCAAGATTGTTGCAGCTGATAAAAGAACTTTACTTCTTCTTTTCTGAGTTCTGCTGCTGGAACTCTGTATCAAGGACTGGAGGACATCATCCATCCGTGTTTTCCAGAGCCCTTGGCCCCAGCAGCCGGAGCAGCAAGGCCCTGCTCTCTCAGGTTGCCAGGTTAGGCACTCAGTGCTCTAATGGTGCTCGCTGAGCAGAGGGCACGGAGCACCACTTTATCCCTCCCCCGAGGGTTCCCATCCCGGCCGGGATGCTGCCGGTGGCAGCTCTGTGGTAATCAGCCCCGAGGCGGGAAGTGGAAACTTTCTGCCTGCAGCCACTTAGTTTCATTAGAATCATCACAAGAGAAAACGGGGCCTCAGGTGGGGCAGGGAGATGCAGGAGGTGGGGGAGAGGGGTTTGCAGCCTGGTTTTTGTGGCGCTTGGAACGGCAGCTTCAGCTGGAGAGGAAAGAGAGGGCAGACAGAGCTCTGGAGATCGTGCAGTTGGGTAATAAAGTGGCTGTTGCAGGATGTGTCATCCCTATCACTGCAAAGAGTTTTCCCCCCATGTCTAGCCTAAATCTGCCTTGTTCAACACAAACATGATACTGGTCAGAGGTGGGATATTAAGAACTGGAGTCGCTGCCTAATCGTGTATTGATTTCAGTGGAGCTGAGCTCAATGAGAGGATTCTGCCCGGCCTTGCTCCATCCCCCTCGTGCCCCAGGAGAATGTTTTGTGTGAGACTAAATGCCTGTGTAAGTGCCTCTCAGCTCCCTGCTCAGTGAGAGCTGCACTGCACAGACACATTGGAGCAGGCAGGGAGCAGGATCCTGTCTGGAATCACATTTCCTTTTGGCAAGAGGGGTTTTATCCTCCTCAGTCTTACTAGGCAGTGTGTGTGGCTGGGCTGTAAGTTCTCCTGAGCCCAGCCAGGCAGGAATTCTGCCACCAGCAGCAGCCCTTTACCCCTTGCCTCCCATTTCATTCACGTCCTCACTCAACAGAAGAAATAAACTCAACTGCTCACCTCTAAGCCTGATTTCTCTGCTTATATTTTTCATTGAGCCAGGTCAGATAAAGCAACACATGCAGGAATTGGATTTGGTGATCCATGTGGATCCCTTCCAACTCAGGATATTCTACATTCTGTGCACCCTGATGAAATTGGGAGAGCTTTGTGACCGGGACAGAGCTGGCAAGATAAATAAGACAGGAAAAAGTGACCAGAAGAGCAGATGTCAAATTCCTGAGGTCTCATTCATGAAAAAATATTGCCTCTTGTTCCTGGGCTGCGCCTCGTTCGTGAACACAGATGTTCTATTATCCCCACGTGGATGAGCAGTTGTTTTCATGTGAGCTCCTGTCCATCTCCCAGTTAAAGGGCTCAGTTTATTAGCCTTGGAGATTTCAGCAGCAATAATCCTGTTCGGAGAACACCCACGCAGCTCTGCAGCGAGCTCTGCCCTGGGATGGCGAGGAGCTGAGAGCAGCCAGGAGATGGAGCAGCTTGGCTCCTCAGCGTGGAACAGGCAGCAGGCTCGGGAGAGAAAGCCCTGGTCCTTACAGAGCTCTTGTCCCTGATGGAACAGATGTGGCAGCTGCTTTGTGCCACAACCGCCGCGTGTTCACGCAGCGGCCAAAGGACTCCTCGGGCTGTGCCTCGGGCTGGCACACGGGGCCTTTCATTTTCCTCAAGGGCTCTCGAGGAAGAGCTCATTGTATCTGCTCGGAATTAATTCTGCAAGTCCCCAGCCCGCTCATGGACTCCCCGTGCTGGAGTTCAAGACATGCCTTTCATTTTTTTCCTTCTGTCTGGGACAATTGATACGCTGGGATGGAGCTGCATCAACAACCAGGACCTGATCCTAGTGAAGGCCACACGAGCCTGACTGGGAGCCTCCAGGATTTGAATTTTCCAAGTCTCCCTGCAGCAGATGCTTGCTGATAGCTTTGTCCCATTCCCTGATCTCATTTTATCCCATTCTCTGAACAGCCCTTGTCTCCCCAAGCCCAAGGATACTTCTTTGTACCCCATCAGCTGGAAGTGCTGTTCTGTTTGGGGCTACTTCACAACTGCTGGCACAACAGAGCTGTTTTGGTTCTGGCTGAGCACTTGGCATCGCAGCTCTCATGTGGTTGGAGCCCATTTTTTTGCAAGAATGAAAACAGTGGATTAATGAGCTGCTTGTGGCTAATGTGCAGGGTTTCTCAGAACTGGTGCTATTAGAGCCCAGCTTCATGTAGGAGGTAAATGGCAGCACATGGTGAATAAAGCAGTGATATAATAGGTTTAAGTAGTCCATTTCCCTTTGGAGTGTTTCTGATAACAGGCCCAAATGCATACAAGACCATTCCCTTAATGAATAAGACTGCTCTCTAGCAGAGCATGCACTGCAGCTCCTCACAAGGGGTTTATTTTTCATCGTTTTCATCCAAAACAAGGCTTGGGTGTTTGAATGGGAGTTGGGTGCAGGGAGGATTATAAACATGGTCTGACTGATCCACAGGAAACACATCCTTATCCCAGTGCACTGGCCCTGGATGTAACCAGAGGAAAATACTCAGGACAGGTCACAAGGGTGGATAAAGGATAAGGCTTCTCCCACCTGTAGTTTCATAGCTTCCAGCAATCTGTGGGGTCTGCTTGGATGTTGCATCCAAACTATTAAATTTAATCGTCACTGATAGACCAAACCTCCATAATCTTGTCTAAAACCTTTTGAACCTATTTATATTTTCAGGCTACAAGATATCCTGTGGCAAACGAGCTCCAGAATTTAATTATGTGCTGTGTGAAAAAGCAATTCTTTTTGTTTGTTTTAAACTGGCCTGGTAATTTCACTGGGGCACCGACTCCTCGTGTTGTGAGAAGCAGCATCTAAAATACCTGAGGGAAGTAGAATCCCAGATTTTATTGGAAGGCCATGTGATTATGACTCCTAAGTGTTAAAAGCACTCGTGAAAATGGAGCATAGGTTCTACTTTTAATGCTTATGAAAATATTGCCTCCAGTGCTCTTGTTTGCTCTTCGGCTTGTTTTTATTTATTTAATTTTTTTTTCCCTTAACCTCTCTTTACAAGCTGCCCTAGTCCCTGACAGATCCAGTTCTCAAGCTCCTTGTTTACTCTGTTTACATGGGCTTCATCTTTTTACAACATTCTCCTTTCAAGTGCTGCAGCAGCCGCGAGCACGAGCCCCGCCAAGGACAGGCGCATTCCTCGGAGTGACCTCTTCCTCCTCATTATGTTTGCGATGGTCTCAATGTCACCAGTTCAAGCACAGGCACACGGGGTTCAATACAAAACCGAGATAAAGGCGGCGGAGCCATCCCCACTCCCCCGAGGCTGGAGCGACTCTGCCGCTCCTTGATTGTGCCTTTGGCAGACACCTCATTAAAAGTGGGTTATTCCACACAAACATCCCCCCGTCCTTTCGCAGGCGTAATCTGAGCGTGCAGAGAGAGCTCAGCCCCACACCGGCGTGTCTGAGGCTGTCCAGACCTTGACTCTAACGAGCTGCTGTTTGTTCGTAGCCTTTTCTGCCTTTTCTGGAGTTGGATTTTCCCCGTGCATCCTTAACTTACACCGGCAGTTTTGATCATGCTACTAGAACGAAAATTAACATTATCCAAACCAAAAACAGGACACTCCTCTCACTTAATCCTTCGAGCTTCGTCCAAATAACATTTCTCCTCAGTCGCATACACCTCCCTCATCAAACGTTCCCGTGTAAAACTGAAGATAACAGGCAGAGGAACCAGACTCTGCATCTTTCCTTCCCATCATGTAAATGGTTCAGTGGAAGGTGTCCCTGCCCGTGGCAGCGGATGGATTTGGGTAATTTTAAAGGTTCCTTCCAACCCAAATTATTCTTTATTCTCCAGCCCAAACGATTCTGTATTCTGTGTCCTGCATCGTCCTCCTGCTGTGCTCAAAGCTGTGGTTCTGTCTGCACGCCAGAGAGCTTTGCAGTGCCTCAGTTTCCCTTTACACTGAAAGCTTTATGGGTGGATTTATCAATACTGGGTTATCAGCTGGAATTGGTGATATTAGAACTCTTTTCCAACATGAACATACCTCTGATTCCGTGCTCGGTGTGTGACCAGGCAGGGCTCACAGGCAGGGCTGGGAATGTGCAGGCTGCAGATTGCGCTGAGTGTGAGCACGGGGAGGTGTGAGGAGCTGCCGTGTGCGTGTGTGGAAGCTGCCACTCCTGTGTGTGGGCAGAACTCCAGCTGCGTGTGCAGGGAGAGGGATTTTGGGGAGAGAGAAAAGATTGGGCTGCGTGGGAGCTCTGTGCAAGCCCGCACAGCATCCAGTTAGGCTGGGTGAAAAGCGGTGGAAAGCTTCCATCGAGGCCGCTGTGGTTAAAAGAGACTTTTAAAACACACCTCGGGAAAGAGGAAATCTCAGATGTGTGCTGGAGCTTCTCTGCGGAGAACTCCCAGGGAGCGTCTGTGCTCCGGAGCTGCTCGGTTTGTGATGCGGTTTCGCTCGGATGGGCGTGTGGGATGCGTGGGTGGGCTGGCTGGCTGGCTGGCTGGCTGGCTGGGCTGCTGGGTGGGCTGGGCTGGGCTGGGCTGGGCTGGGCTGGGCTGAGCTGGCTGAGCTGGCGGGCAGCGACGGCCGGGAGGGCTGAGCGAAAGGCAGATCCCTGCTCAGAGAACCGAGCACGCAGGGAGCCGCTCCGCAGGGAACATCACCCAATTCCACACGAGCGCTTTTTATTTCGGGTGTTTCACCGCGCACCTTTGCTCCTGTCTGCTGCCCGGTTGGCTTCAGGCCCTCGGGACCGAACCGCGGCTCTCCCGCACTTGTTGAGGAGCATCGGCAGGAGAGGGAGCGGTTCCCTTGGAAACCTCTGGATGCCCAGCAACAAGTCGCTGACAGCTGCCATGTGACCAGTTGCATTAATCAGAAATGTTGTATGAATCAGGTCAGATGGGGCCAAAGTCCAGCGCGCTCCCCCTTCGCTCCGTTGCTAATTACTGAGCCACGAGGGCTGCTGCGAGTACGGGGTGGAAAACAACTCGAAATAATGAAATCAAACAGTGACCTTTCTTGTCGTGGATTTTAAGTCCACCCCAGACTTTTTCCGTGAAAAAAAAAAAATAAAAAATCTGTCCGATCCTTTCTTCCACTGAAACAAATCTTGAATGCAAATGAGTGAAGCAGAGGTGTCTCCCAAGGTGGAAGAGCCAGAGAGAATGAATGTGCCATGGACACAGAGAGTTTCCAGCTCTCTACTCACAATAAGCCAAACATTTCAAATTAATCTTTCTGAATAAGTAGATCAAGCTTGAGACACTTTGAGCTGGACAGGTATAGCTGGTGTTCACCACTTGGATATTTTTGAAAATCAAACTGAAGCCAAAACTGAATTTACTGGCCGGTATCACCAGTTAGATGGCAGGGAAAGGACTTGAGTCCAAAGTCCTGCTCAACAGCCCTAAAAGAAGAGGCTGCAGCTCTCAGGAAAACGGGCATTGCCTGTACACATCTCATCCCTTGTGAACTGCTGCAAAATGTCTGTTCTTGGTAGATATAAAGAACTGGGACCAGGCTGGGAGAATCGGGGGTGTTCCCTTGCTCTGGGTTTCCTTTCTGGTAGGATTTTCAAAGGGGATTAGGCACCCAAGCCTCACCATCCTTTGAAGTGTGTTGCAGCACAACTTGGACACCCCTCAGAATTTCTTATAAGATGTTGTTTGCAACTTCAGCTACCATTCTTTTCACATTTCCCCCAAATTCCTGATTTGCCTGGACAAAGCCAGAGCAGCAGCTTCCAGATTTGTCTCCTGGAGGAAAATCTCTCGTAGACATGTCCAAGGTCAGGCACCAGCAAGGCTCTGACACCTTCTCTTACACCAATCTGCATTCTCTGTGCTGTGACTGATTCGTGTCAGGGTCATCAGATCCTACCAGGCTTGTCCCCTGCTGCAGGATTTGAGCCTCCCGGGCTGTTCTTTCATTTGTGGCACACACAGGTACATTCTGCCCCAAATCAGCTTTTATTTCAGGCAAAACAATGCTGTCACAGCTGCTGGGCAGGGCCTGGGCTGGTGTAAGCCAGGCACAGGATTTGGCCCACGATCATGGTAGTGGGGGCAAACAAACAAACAAACAGAGTTGGAAACAGAGCACCTGGCTTTATTGTAAACCTGCTGCCATTTGAATAGCATCCAGTGCCACTCCAAAACGGGCTCCTTCATGTCATCTGCTCTTCCTTACAGGTCTTGAGAGCCCCATATTTACCTGCAGGGGATCTGTTTGTAGCAGAAATTTCCCAGATCAGACCTGAATGTGAACCCAGAGTCTGACATATTACCCAGACCAAGCCTTCAACTCTGGACCATTTTGATTTTTATCTAATTAATGTTGCAACCAGTTCTTATTTTTCCTTTGATACCACAGGATATATCAGAAGACAAAGCTTCACCCAGGGGATTGACCTGGTAACTTTGAGCAGTCTTAAAAAATTTGTATCTGCAAGTTGTGTATTTTCCATCTTAGAGGTGCAACTCAAACCCATCCCTGCTGACACCCCCAGTCAAACCCAGGAACAGGAGCGTTTCTGGAGGTGAGGGCTAGGAAATAAATGTGTTCTCAGTGGTGAATGCTGTGCTCCTGTGGAGAGAAGAGCTGTCTGACCTCCTTGCTCTGGAAAAGGGAGAGGTCCAGACAGATTCCAGGTACTCAGATCTGGGCTGTCTTTCAGCTTGGTGTCTTTGGGAAGAAATGGAGAGTTAGGATTTGTGTAAGCCCCAAAAACAGGATGATAAAATCTGAGAATTTAGAGTGAAGCTTGGCTTGTCCATTGGATTGGGACACCGGAGGATACGAACCCTCCAGATCTAGGGATGGAAAGAACAGGCTGGTGCTGTTCAGTCCTGGGAAATCCGGAGGGAGTGACCCCCACAAATCAAACCCTCCGTGCTCACTCTGGAGCGCTCCCGGCGAGCTCTCCCAGTGGGCTGTCCCTGCCGTTCCCCATACCGGGGACAGCTCGGATCCCGCTCCCGCGGCGCTGCCCCGTTTCCAGGGCTCGCCTGCTGCCCGGACAGACCTGTTGCCGTGTGTCCCCGCCGCCGGAGAGACTCTTACACTGAAGGCGGGCGGTCCCATGATGTAATGCTGCCGCAGCTGCCCGGCGCGGCCGCTGCCGTTGGCCGAGGCGCGGAGTCCCCGCCCGGGCGCTCCGCCCGCCGCCCCCCGGCGGGACATAAAAGCCCGAGGCAGAGGCAGGGCAGCTTCCCCGGCCCCTCCGCCGCTCAGGTGACCCAGGGACAGGTGAGCCCGCAGGTGTGGAGGCGGTTCGGAGCGCTGCGAGGGTCTCCCCGGCCACCTGTGGAGCGGCTCCGGGGCGCACGGACCCGGCGGCTGCGGGGAGCGCTCGGGGGAAGGAACCGCTCTCCGTCGGGGCGGAGGGGCCGGAGCGAGCCAGGAGAGATCCCGATCGCATCCCGGATCAGCACCACGGACAGCGCCCGCCAGAGCCTCCCGGGCGGGGCTGGACCGGGACGCGAGCCCGGCACCGGACACCGGACACCGGCACCGGGCACCGGCGGGTGCGGGCAGGACTCTCCCGGGACATCCGCACCCTCCCGGAGCCACCGAGGCAGCGCTGGACTGTTGGCCGGGGCCGGGGTGAGTCCAGCCCGGAGGGGTTTGCGCGGGATTTGGGAGAGCGGGATTTGGGAGCGGCACATCCCGGTCACCTGCCCGCAGGTTCCCGGTACCGGACAGCGGTGCCCGGGTCTTATCCCGGTCCGGACAGGGACACACAAGGGCCGGGAGCCGTGCCACTGCCCCCAGCGCGGCACTCGGGAGTACTCGGGGTCTGGCTGAGAGCCAAGGATGGATGAGGCAGGAAGGGACATTGGGATGGATGCGTTTCCCAAACATCCCTGCCAGCCCCAGGTAAGACACGCTCACAGCCTCGGGTAGGACACGCAGTAAAACCATTTGGGAAACAAGGAATGATTACACGAACCCAAATGTAACCTGCACTGTCCATCTACTCAACATCAAAGCTTTGTGCTGGAAACCCCAAAATTCTTGTTGTGAAAATGTGTCTGACTGATAGTTCACGTGTAAAGTTGCTCTTAAAATTCCCTGGTTAGCAGGAGAAACAGGATATTTCACCAAGATACTGTTGGAAGGTGATGCTTCAAGGAACTGTTATTTGAAATTATTTTTCCTCTGTAGTTGATTCTGTCTGACTACTCAAAATCTGCCTTGCAGTAGTGGCACACTTTGGGTCTGTTGACAGATTGTGTTGTATTGAAATGCTCAGTGGCTGAATCAGAGTGGATTTTTTTTCCCAAAATGCCCCTCTCCAGTAAAATATATCAAAAATTAAATATGGTCAAATTAAACAAAGCGGTTGGTTTTTGGTTTTAATTGTGACAAAATTAAAACAACAAAGTATTTATCTCAAAAAAACATTTTTTCCTCTTTAGATTATTAAACCAAGGATCTAATGTAGAAAATAAAGATAAAATGCTGAAGTGTTTGAGCACTTTGGAAATCAGGCATTTCACAGAGCTATTATCAGCTGAAATGATTTGCTGCATTTGTTTTATCTCCATTTTTGGAAGCTGAGATGTGCCCTGAATGAATTCCTGTTTGTTGGGAATTCTCCCCCAGTTCTGTGTGTTTGAATACTTTGCTGAGCAGAGGCTCAGGAGGGTGATTTAATCCAGGCTCAGCTTGGCCACATCTCCTGTCCTTTCACTTGTATTTTTCCTGAGTTATGTTGATCTCTGAGAGGAAAGGAAAACAAGCTGTTCTCCATTTTAAGGAAACTTGTTATTTCAGAATGAAATATTTTGGGGGAAAGGAGTAAAATACTTGAAAAGAAAGTTATTTCCTTTAAGGCCTTTAGAGCCTTTAGACATATTTTATAGATATTGAACAAAGTAAGGGTGGAAATGTTTCTCTATGGAATTGGAGTGGAGAAATATCTTTGTTATCTCTCTGTAAATCTTTGAACATCTCCCATCAGTTCTGTGCACACAGGAACTCTGCTCTGTCCTGAGTGCAACAATGCTGAGGTTCAGTCTGAGCAGTGCTTTGGCTTTTCCCTTCAAAGTTCAGCTGTAAAATAAAAGGGAAAAAAAAAAAAACAAAACCACCCCAAACCACGTTCTTCACCTCCTGCCCCAAAAAAAGCCACACAGAAGAAGCCAGAAAATTATATTCCACCAAATACCTATTGCTGCTTTTATGGGTTTATCTCTGCATTCTTGGAAATTGCCTGATCAAATTTCATATTTAATATAAAAAATTGTAGGACAGATGATATCATATTCTCAAAGCTAACTAAATTTTGTATTGTGCAGTCTTGCTTAATCAAAGTTTCATTTCCATTTGTTCAGGGCATATTTTGTCACTATTTTTTTTTTTTTTTTTAACTGGCAATTTTCTGTAGATCTCATAGATGGATCCAACCCTGTCCCTGACAGAGGTCTCTGAAGAACAGGGGACTCAGGGTAAGGTCTAAACTTAATTCAATTTAATTCCTGACCCTTAAAGTATTCTTCAAAATGAGCAAACTGGAAATCAATCTGGCAGGAGGGTCCCACATCATTTGCTGGAAGAAAATATTTGGAGTTTTGCTAGAAATAACCACCATGCAGACATAGGGTTTTTTATTATTTAAAAATCAACAGAAACAAATCCTGTTCGAGGCAGGATCCTCCTTGCCCTCTCTCCCTCCCACCACACAGAAAATGTTCCAGGCTCTGGGCTCTGTGTGCCTTGCACAAATATTTGACTGTGCATCGCTGCAATTGTGGCATCTGGTAGTAGCTGGGAGACTGGGAGGTGCTTGGGAATCTCAGCAGGAAAATGAGAGTGGATTTCAGACGTGAGATCTGCCACAGCTTTGGAGCCTGGATAAAACAGGGCGAGGTTGTTCTGCCTTTGGAAGGGATTTGTTCTGCCCCAAACACCTGAAGGGGGTTCACCTTCAGCCTCCCTCTGTGTGTGCCATGGTCCAGCCCTGCTTTGGGCACACTCTGGCCCAATTTACACCCATCCCGGTTCTTCAGGGTTCAGCACCTCATTCAGACCCACAGAGAGATCTCAGGGAACTCTGAGCAAAGATTTTGGGTTTTTCTGCCCACCTAAATCATAGAATCACACAGTGGTTTGGGTTGGAAGGGACCTCGAAGCTCCCTAGGAAATGGAAATTGTGTTCTGTGTGTGTTGAGGGCTTAACAATTCTGACTCTGGGACCATCTAAATCATAGAATCACAGAGTGGTTTGGACTGGAAGGGACCTCAAAGCTCCCTGGGAAATGGAAATTGTGTTCTATGTGTGTTGAGGGCTTAACAATTCTGACTCTGGGACCACCTAAATCATAGAATCACAGAGTGGTTTGGGTTGGGAGGGACCTCAAAGCTCCCTGGGAAGTGGAAATTGTGTTTCATGTGTGTTGAGCACTTCACAATTCTGACTCTGAGACCACCTAAATCATAGAATCACAGAGTGGTTTGGGTTGGGAGGGACCTTCAAGCTCCCTGCGAAATGGAAATTGTGTTCTGTGTGTGTTGAGCACTTCACGATTCTGATTCTGGCTCAGGGGTTTAGGAAGTGCAAAGCAAAGATTTTCCATGGCACACTCTGTGGCTCCACATGGACCTGCAGAAAGCCAGCAAAGCCTGCGTGTCCTCGAGGGGAGAAATTTGCCTTTTGATTTATTTTAAATTGGAGACTGAGAATTTTTCACAAACCTACAGTCACTTACACAGTATCAGGCCCCGCTTTAGGAGAATACAAATTCACTTGCACAAACTTCAGCGCTGAACTCCCTCAGGAGCCAAACTAAAGTCAAGCACTTGGCTGCACTGAGGATTAAAGGATGTTTCCATAATGTTATGCAAAGATCTTCTCTTTATCCTGTGTTACTTAAGGCTGTGCAGTCTTCCCAAGTCATGTTCAGAAACACAATTCCCTCCCCTGTGATTTTCCCAAAGCATTTTAACGTTTTCAGGTGCCCAGCATGACATATTCCAATTAATCCTGGCTTTCAGGGATGTCTAAGCACCTGCCTCTCATACTCCCTTTCAAAGTGTCTCAAACACAAATATAAGGTATCCAAAATTGCTAACTTCTTCCAAAAATCCAGAGCCACGATGAACAGTCCACCCACAAGATTCCAGCCCAGGTGAAAATTGCCCCAAAATCAGTCAGTACCTGCTCACCTAAGATGACAATGCACCCTGCCATTAGAACAGAATTTCCTCTTAGCAAGGAGAAAATTGCACCGTTCCCAGTGAGAACAAGTGGAAATCTTTTCAGTTCAGCTCACAAAATTATTAATGTTGTGGTCTGTAGCTCTGGCTAATCAAATAATCCATCGCTCCGTGTTGCCAGTCGAGGGTTTGTGGGGAAATCAATGCTGTGAAAAGATGGAAAACTTTCCTGAGTTCCTCCCCTCAGATAAGGAGTCCCCATTTGGAGTGAAAATGCTCCAGAAAAGGTTCAGTGCTTTGCAGGCTCAGATCAGGAGAAATGGGAATTTCTCAGGAGCGAGGAGAGCAAAGGCCGGCTCAGAAAAATCCTTCTCCCAAGAACATCTCAGAGCTCAGAATGTTTAAAGAGTTTTCTGTTGCTCCAGTGGGTTGTTTAGATCTTCTCAGAGATAATCTGTACCCTGAAAGCAGAGGGGACAGAGGGACAGGAGGACAACTCCCCTGATCCCATCTGGCTGAATCCAGATCCCGCCAGGATCAGGCAGCAGGAGCAGAGCAGATCTCTTGTCCATAAATACAAACCTTGTGATCCCCATTTCCAGCGTGCCAAAAAACCAAATTTGGTGATATCTGTAAAGCTCTGGCCATCTGAGAGCAAATGGAACCAGAGAAGAGAAAAAGATGATTATCCTGTCAGGTTTGGCCTGGGAGGAAGATTATCCATCTATCTTGCCAGGCCTATTTATCGTCTGATTTTCTCCTGGCTTAGCTTTTATCACCTTTCTAATCCTCCCCATCTAATTCAGACAACATTTTATCTCAGCAGTTCTCACTCCGTGCTGATGAAGGTGTGCTTGGAGCTCTGGGCAGGTTTTACATGACCTCAAAGGGGCTGCACAGGTGGGTGGAACATTAATTGCCAGCTAATCAGTTCACAACTTTTAAAAATAAATGAGCTGATATATTTGCTAGAAGAGAGGTGTTCTGTCTTTCTGCTGGTCTGTCAATGAGGGAACAGCTTTGGAAAAACTTCATTTCCAGAATTTTTTAAGAATGGACCCATTCTGTGTAACATACACTCATCTAAATGTGTATATTTATATATATATATGGTACTCTGTGGTGTGTGTGTTTGATGCTCCCTCACACAAAATGTGTATTTAAGTGGATGAGGTGTATGAAATAGGTTTTTGGGATGGGAAGTACTGGGATGAATCATTTGAATCAAGCAGGACTCATGGATAAATTCAAGGCAGATAATGTTTTTCACATATGGTTCGTGGTTTGAACCCACTCAGAGAAAACAATGAAATTCCAGAGCTTCCAGTCCCTCCCAGGGTTCAAGAACCAAACCCCAGCGAGCTGCAGATTTCTCTGGATACCACAACCCTTTGCCTTTTTCCTTTCCATCCCAAATCAATGGGCACTTTCCCCACCTTGCTACTGGTGAATGAATTAAAAACTAAACTTCATCATCTCTGCAGCTCTTCCTGGAACAGCTGCAAGCTGAGCACTCGCTTAGGGATGGCCAGGAGGATGGAGAGATGATTACCTGCAGGCAGTCTCCGTGGAGCATCCCAGGGTTCCTACAGGCACAGCCTAATGTGGGATTTAGGATTCTGAACAGATTCCTATTACAGGGCCAGCCATCTCCACACTTGCACACGGAGAGAGCTCCTTGTTAACATGCACACCAGTGGCTCCGGAGCGCAGCGGCGCAGTCGGGGCTCATTAAGGGCAAAATCATTCCAAGGGACATTGTTTCAGAAAGGAAGGAATTTAATTTCTCTCGGGGTTGGGGTTGGGTTGTAAAGAGCTTGGGGATTTTGCTCGGGGTTGTGTTGGGAGCTGTTTTGGAGCTCGGTTGGGGTGGGGTTACCTTGAGAGGTGCCCACCCCAGTGGGACCCTGGCTCACATCAGGGGCACATTAAAATAAATCTTTGTTAAAAACGGGACTTTAAAGCCTGTGTGTCCTGGGGAAATCAGCAGCTGAGGTGGGAATTGCTCAGGTACGAGCCTGTGCCTGGTTCTGCTCACACTGAGCCCATGCCCCAGACTGCAGAGCTTTAGAGACCAGGAAGGACTGTGGTGATGAATAAATCTCAGTCCACTTTAATCAGCAGGTATTAAAAACCCATAAGAATTATCATTAACAGATACAAACGAGTCGCTGCACAAGTGTCAACTTTCTCCTATTTACCATGCATTGGAACACTCAAGGTGTCCAATAATTCAGTAATACACTGCAAATAAACATCAGATGATCAGGTCTGAGAGGGAAAGAACTAAAAAACAACGAGGATGAAGCCATTTGTCATCTCAGTTTGATTTCCTGTGCAGAGTCCTGCACCAAATGTGCTGGGAGCTCTCCTTTCCCATATGTGCCACTGCTCCTCGAGAATAACTCTGCTGCCTGTTCACTCAAAGCTCAGCTCTATTTTCAAAATCTACTCTCTCTGAAAGGGCTGTCTTTAAAAAAAACCCAAAAAATTGTACAGCAAAAAGGACAAAATTGCTCCTCAACAAAGGGGCCTATCAAGAGCCTGTCAATAATGTGCCAAAGGCCAGAACCTGCCTTTCAGAGAGGCTCTGAAGCCTCCACGAGTACTTTGAGAGCAATTAAGGGATGTAAGCAACATGATGATTATCTCATGGGTGACATTTTCATCGGCTCTTTGGGAAAAAGGAGAGATGGGTTTTGAGATGGGCTGTGATCAATGTTCACCCCAGTCCTGCACAAATGGCAGGAAAAGAGGTGGGCCTGGAAATCAAAATGCACGAGGAAAGGAAGGGTGGGAGGAAAAGGTGATGAAGACAGACGGATTTTAAATTTTAGGAGGTGGAAGAAGGAGTTACTTGAGAAGGAGAGAACCTGAAAAACAAGAATGGGAATGTCAGAGAGCAGGACTGGGGGAGGAAGGGAGTGCAGGTGGAGAATAGGAGGAAAAGGGGAATGGATCCCTGAGTGAGGAGAATATCTGGAGACAGAGCTGTGCTTGAACAGGGAGAAGCCTCTCATGGACACCTTCCTGTGGCTGTTCTCGTGTCTTCCACCTCCTCACTCACCAGGGCACAGCTTCAGCCTGAGGAGGGAGGAACAGAACATTCCCAGGGATTGCAGCGATGCCTCAGGGCTGGTGTGTGTTGTGGTCACTGCTTTCTGCTCAGAGCTGTGGGTTTGGGTCATGGATCCAACACCAACCATCCCATCAGAGCTGTCCATCCACCCTTCATTCCTTCCTCTCCTTTCTCTTTTTGCTGCAGAATCCCAGAGATGAGAGAGCGAGGGACAGACAGAGCTGGAGGGACACGAGGGGTGCAAGGCAGGACTGCAGGTGGGAACCTCAGCCACAGCCTGGGGCTCTTTTATTTTAAATAATTAATACCTGAGGGGTGAGAGGAGCCTGGACAGTGCCCAGAAATCTGCCTGGCTCAGAGGGGTGAGCTCAGCCCCAGCTCTCCTGGCTGGATTGGGACAGCAGAGCCCACATGGGCTCCACTGCTGGAACCAGACCAGGACAGAAACCAAACAGAAGCCCAGATGTTGCACATGCCCAGCTGTTTTGGAGCTGAGCAAAATGTTTAATCTGCAAAAGCTCAGATCTGGCTGCAGTATTTCCCCAGCTTGCTGAATTCCTTGTTTAGGGAAACAAACTTAATTGCGGCAGAAAAAAAAAAAAACCGTTGCTTATTTTGCTATAAAAATCTCCTTCCCGTGTTTCATTTTAGGAAAAATATTAGAAATGTTAATGCTGTGTGGAAGAAATGATTTTTTTAAAATGTTTGGAAATCTCCTCTGTCCCAAAAGATCCTGTTACATTCCCAGATCCCCTCTGTGTGTATCAGCACACATCCAAATTTCTGTGTGCATTCCCCACAAGTGCACGCTCACATCCTGGGCAAACAATTCCAGGCAGCTCTGCCAGACACAAACCACTCTGCATTCTCCAGGAGTGCCTTTTGAAAAGGATCTTAACAATAAAAAATAATGTTATGTTACTAGTTAAACATTGGGAATAATTTCTCCATCACAGGCAAACGGGAATGAACCCACACGTTCCCTGGGAGGAATCCCCAGGGTCCCAGCAGGATGCATTAACAGCACGTCTTTCCAGCGAGCCGTGATGGGAAGAGCAAAAAAATAAAAAAATGAAAAGAAAAAAAAAAAAAAGGTAGAGTGTTAAAACAACTTGTATTTTTAGAGCTCAGTCTCCCACAGAAATCTTCCGAGATGCTGAGCTCTTCATTTCTGATTTGCAAGAAATAATAGTTTGGAAGCCCAGCTGAGACTCCCGGGTTGTAAATTTTCTGTAATGTTTTTTCTCCAGACCCATTTGCTGTCCCACTAATTAATCCAGGTAATGGCTGGGTTGTTTTTTTATTTTTTTTTTCCCTTTAGCAGCAGTTTTCCTTTTTTGTTAACACAAGCAGAGAGAACCCAAGGATCTCTCGAAGGATCCTGCCTGACAGCAATATCAGCATCTGACTGAAGAGAACTCATCCTACACGCGTAATCCTCGGGAAAATTCATCTCCATCCTCCTGCAGACCCCGGTGAGAGCCCTTGAAGTGGTAATTAAAGTCTATTGAGTGGCAACTGCACCTGTTTAGAGAGGAAAGTGCACAAAGGGAGATGAGCAGCGAGGAGCTGCTGGAGGTGGGGAGGAACAGAAGTGGGGGGAGAAAAAAAAAAAAAATAAGTGTTTGTTGGTTTGTTGAAGTCGATCCAATCGGTTGAGCGTTTCCATCCTGTCCTTGGTTTGTTCCCTCCCTGCTCTCGCAGCTGCTGATGGAAACTCTGGGAGGTTTTCCCCGATTTTCCCCAGTTCCAGCGCGGTTCTTTTTTGAGGATTCACTGCATCCCCATTCCAGGGATGCTCATCAGCAGCCGCGGTTCCTCAGGGTGGCTCTGGGATGTGCCAGCTCCTGTCCCTGTCCCCTGTGACACATCCTGTGTGACACCTCAGCCCCGCTGCAAACCTCACACCGTTCTGGGAGATGTGGCCCCGAGCAGAATCCTGGTACAAAAAGGGAGCTGGAAAAGGCTGGAGTGGGGCAATGCCTGTGCCCACATCCATGGATCCCAAATGTCCTGACCCATTGTCACCTCTGATATCCCCACGCCAAATAGACTCATTCATAAATTTCATTCAGGGATTTTTACAAGGGGTAGAGAGCCAGAGATCAGAGTGATCTCGGTGCAGCTCCAGGGCAATTTCCATTCTGAGAATGAAAATTCTCGTGGCTCCATCACAGAATTCCTGGTTCCTTCTGTCACAATCCCAGTGTGGCCTCAGATGGCAGCAAACAGGGTTCCAGGCTATTTGCCCTACAGATGAGGCTCTAAAACGTCATCAAAAACCTTCACAAAACCTTTTTCTTTTTCAGTTGTAAAAGTATTTTATGTTCAGACTTCTTCTATAATTAAAAGTATTTTTAAAATTAGGATTTCCTGTAACACAGACAATGTGAGGGTCAAGCTGATGACCTAAATCTATGTTCAGACCCCTCACACTCCACACAGGCACTGCTGCTACCCTTTGACTCCCTTAATCTGACCCCAAAATTCATTGTTTTAGCTGGAAGGAAAACAGCAGTGTGAGCTTTGTCCCTTGTCACTCCAATTCCATTGTGCCCCACAATCATCGGGGCTGGACCAGGATTCCTGGGGTGAGAACAGGAGGGGAACAAGGTTCAAAACCCCGAGGCTGAGCTGAGCAAACCACTCAGGCAGAAGAATCCCACTGATGCTGGTGGATTTTTCTCTCTCACTGGACTTGATGTCATCCAGTCCCCTGTGAATCCCTGACCTTCACACTCCACGGGATGGCTGACAGGAACCACAGGAGATTTTTTTTTTTTCCTGTCCCCGATTGTCAGAGCGCGCAACAATTGTGGTGTGAATGTTGCTGTGTCTGCTTTGGACGAGTCCTGTCAGCTCTGCAGCTTCCCAAAGCTGTGCTGGGACGTGCTCTGGTGTGAATGAGGATAGGGAAGACTCACAGAGTCACAGAATCTCAAATGGTTTGGGGTGGAAGGACCATAAAACTCATCCCATTCCATCCCTGCCGTGGGTAGGGACACGTTCCACTGCCCCAAATTGCTCCAAGGCCTTGAAAAAGTCAATTCCTTTGGCTGTTCCAGGTGGGATTTGGAATGGTTTGGGTGTCTGATCCTCCAGTTTATGGAGACAGACGGACACCCCTGGACAGTGCTGTCCTAAAGGGAGAGGAGTTGTGCCCACTGGGCAGGAATGTTACATGATTCAACCCTAAAAGCTCAGCTACCAAAGAATCATCCCTAAAACACCTTCCTTGCCTCTTCAATCCCAGTTCTGTGCATTATTTAACTCACTGGGTGGAAGGGCACCATGTGCTAACCTGCCTTCTTTCAGCCTTTTTCCTCCCAAACTCTCCTCTCTCATTTTTCCCTTTCACCCTCCCATCCCTCAGCCCTTTTCTCTCTCCACCTTCCCTCTGATCGCCGAGCAGCTTTTTGACTTTTTCCATCAATAAGTCTAAAGAGCATTTTGAACCTCTCTGGTCCCCCTTTCTCTCTCCTCCCTCCACTCCCAAGTCAGGCAAGCTCATCGATCAGAGGAGCTCAGGAAATATCTGGTGTTTTGTTGTCAGGCTGATAATAACATTGCAGTTGTGAATGGGCTGCTGCAGGCCTGATCATGGACACCTGCAGGGTTTGTTTAATTGCATTTAATGACAAATCCTATACAGAGGAGCATTGCCAGAGAGATTTATTATCCACCAAAGAGGCAAAGCACAACAGCTCAAAATATAATTTGCACCGAGCATTTTTCCCCCTGCCTCTCTTTAAAGCACGATAATAAACGACAAATCGGGTAAAGTGGGAGACACGGGGCTGGGGAGGAGGTGGGGGGCAGAGGATAGAGATTGAAACCCAAGGAAATAACAGCAATAAGGCCACATTGTTCTCTCTGCCCTCCCTGTGGTCTGGTGCAGAGGAAATACTGTTTGTTTAATTTACAGCCTGCAAGTGCAGCTGGGGATCTCTCTGTGATGAGCCCTGCTCTCAGACAGCTGGAGGCCAAGAGTCCCCTGCTCTTTCCAGAC